>JADBJO010006567.1:127500-131165 GCA_016801955.1 Conus betulinus
ATGTCCCGAGGGTCACCACTGAGGGCATGAATCCCACTTCTTCTCCTGGCTGAGGCCAGGGAGAGAAGGAAGGTGGTCTTGAAGGAGAGAATGTCAAAGGGAATAGCGCAGAGGGGCTCGAAAGGGGGTTTTTCTGAGGGAGTCAAGAACCAGAAAGAGGTCCCACATGGGAGCGCGCCTAGGGGACTGAGCTTCCCGTAGGGCCACCCCCGAGATAGTTGTCTGAGAAGTCATTGTCGAATGATGGGCCGCCCAACTGACGGATGGTGGTGCATACGGCCGATCTGTAGCCCCAAATGGAACTAGCAGAGGGCTTTCGAGAGGACGAAAGATGGGATAGGAAACTGCCTATCTGGATGTTGGAGGGGAGGAGGTAGGGGACCGAGTTAGCCGTGCACCATGTGACCCATCTCTCCATCGGTAATTGTAGAGGGACTCGGTGCTGGTCCTACGCGAGGCCAAGGCCAAGTCCCGTAATCACTGCGATGCCCCCGCTTCTGTCAGGGTATCTAGGACAGACCGGGGTCTGTCCGCGGGGGAGGCGGGGACCGGTGGTCGCAATTTGGTTGGCATATCCGCCAAGCGTGTAGGCGAAGCATCTGGGGGGTGGAGTGAGGGAGGCCCGAGCGAGGTTGTCTGAGCAAGTCCCACCGAGGGGCTAGCTGGAGAGGGGGAACGTGAGTTAGGGACCTGAGGTCTGGGAACCACAACTGGGCCGGCCACCACGGGGTTATAAGGATGAGTTTGGGTCTCTCCAGCCTGGCCTTCCTGATCACTTTGTGAAGTATTGGGAAGGGGGAAAGGTGTACGCGATGAGTCCCGTCCAGGGGGAGGGAGAGCGCATCGACTGCGTACGCTCGGAGATCCAGGACGGGAGAGACATACATGGGAAGGCGATGGTTGAAGCGGGTCGCCAAGAGGTCGACCATGGGCTTGAACCAGTGCTCCCATACTGTGGTTAGCGTCAGCTTGTTCAGGGTCCACTCTGTGCGCAGAAGGATCCCTGAGCGGCTGAGAGAGTCTGCCAGGATGTTGCGTGTCCCTGCTGTATGTCTCGCACGGAGGGTGGTTCCCCGTGCGTGGCACCAGCGAAGGAGGCCTCTGTCCGTAGGAGAGGCCGATGGAGTGAGCCCCCCCCCCCCCCCCCCCCTTTGTTGATGTAATGGGCTACCAACGTGTTGCCCGGACTCTCCCACAGCGAAGTGAGGGACTGAGGAGCGACGAGCCTGAGTTTGCGTTGGGCTGGGGGCGGCCCGACGATGTCAGGGAAGGCCAAGATATCGGCAGAGGGAGGGGCTTCCTCGACTCCAAGTCCGGTCGAAACCGGTCAATGGTGCGGATATCGTAAAGGGATGAGAAGAGGTCCTCATCGTCGTCGTCCTCCGGGTGTGGGGAGTCGAATTCCTGGGAAGGTAGGTCCTCCTCAGGGGCATCTGCGCGGGTGCGTGAGGGTCCCGCCCTCGTTGGGTGGTGGGGGGGGGGGGGGGAGGGCGGGCCCCTCGTGGCTCTGTGCTCGGCAGACGGGCTAGGGTGGGAGAGCCCGGACTGCCGATCGGACAGCGCCCGAGGTGGGAGACCAAGGTCGACCCAGGTCTGTGAGATTGGGTGCCACAAGCGACCATATAGCTGTTCCGGTTGGGAGTGGGTGTAAAGTCACTGGTCTCTCTCGGGGCATAGAGCCACTGGTCCCCGGGGAGATAAGCGGGCTGTGGCGGCCCAGGGTACTGTGCAGGGACTCCCCGGGGACCGGGGTAACCTTGAGCAGCAGAGGGGGGGTAGTGTTCGACCATGGTATGTCGTCGTCCCCCCCCCCCAGGAGTGCGCTGGGACCCAGGGGAATAGGGCCGGTTACCCGTGGTCCCGCTGGTAGATCCTCCCCCCCGGAGGAACGGGACCGAGGACGTTGCCCAAAAGGGGGGCCGAGTAGGTCGGACCCCCAGCGTCCTGAACCCCTAGGGAACCTGCGACGGGCGAGCGGGGTAGATAGATCGGCCGTCCTTGTGTATGTTCACAACCGGTGGAGGCACTCGGTGTTCCCATATACGCCCAGTTATGGTCATGTGCATGGTCTTGCCATGACGTGGCCATAAAACTGCGTCCGGAGATAACGGGACGCTCCTCGTGCAGGGGTGTTGGCTGCACCTGTGCACGGTGGGGAAGAGCGTCGTGAGACGGCGAGTCCAGATGGGGGGGAGACGTGGGACCCGCGCGTCTCATAAATGCGAGTGACGGGTGGAGGTTCCAGTCCAAAACCGTCACCCGTGCCTGTCCGCGCCTCGGCAAAGGTCCCCGGGGGCCGAGGGTCGCGTGACTGGGCATAGTAAACGGATGTCTGACTATGCGCCGGAAAGCTAGAAGGCAGGGTGGCTGGAGGAGAAGCGGAATCCCACTTGGATGCTTAGACTTGAGTGGATCCCTTAAGGGGGGCCTTGCCCTTTGATTTTCTGGGCAGGGTGAACGATAAGCATTTGGAAATAGCAGCCAATTGCCTAGTAGCTTTCGAACGCAACGTCGTGCGTCTGGCGGTCGGGTAGAGGAGGGAAAGTCCCGCGTCCCCTTCGCGGAAGGTCGTCTCCAACTACCGCGCGGCCGTCCGTTTCTCCCGCGGGAAGAACGGTCTGCTCGGAGTTGGAACCAACTCGTTGGTCCTCCGGGAAAGCGAGCGAACTCTGAACGTCAGAGCTGCTCGGCCCAACCGAGTCCTTCACCATTTTGGGCAATGGCGCCGAGCAAAACCGGAGCACACGATCGTTAACACGACGGTCGATCGAGGAGGGTATACAGGTCGATCGACCGTGCGCACACAATAGCAATATAACACATGGAAATATAAAAGTAAACAAGCTCGCACAGTGTCAGAAAAACGCAGTAGCGATGAACGAAACCGTGCGTGAGCAACGGCAGTGGCGTGAACCAAAAGTGCTGAGTAACGCCACGTGTAACAGCAATGCCGAAGGGCGATGCGATCGCCACGCACATGAAGCCGATCGAAAAATGCGGCAATGAATGGGAGGGGGGTGTAAACAAGTGTAGGAAGCAAATTCCGAACGACAAACCACGTGTAATAGCGTGGGCTAGAAAGCTGGTGCGACAAGGAATGAAGACCGGCGCAAAACAAAATGGCGACGAAACCGACCGCGATCGTCGCAGATGAGATAGTGGAATCGTGGTACAAGTAACGGCGAGATAGAAATCGGAATTTAGGGGCGAAAAGGCCGTAAAGCGCGAGTGAGAATGCAAGGCCGATGGACAAAGGGAGGCAGAGAAAACGCGATGGACGTGGCGAAGGAAAATGTTGATCAACCTCGAACCGGTTACGCAAATAGACAAGAACCGGGAGCACCACGATCGCGAGAAAATTTCCGTAAATAAGGTTAGAATGCTAGCCCATCCGATAACCTCACACGTCACGATATAAGCAGAAGCCACAGATAAATGAGTACAGAGTGCAAACACAGCAATCTTTACACAAAGGCAAAGTATAGGTGAGACAGAGCACAAGACTTATCTTGCTTGGGCGACAGGCCGAAGTAGAATGACGGGACAGTACACAATCTTCGGCATCTTCCCGTAGGCGGGAGTAGGGTGGGCGTCACGTGACTATCTTATGACTGCATTTGCCACAAAACTTCGGCCTGACAGAGCTGACTGACAGCCGTTTAATG
>JADBJO010006568.1:0-2500 GCA_016801955.1 Conus betulinus
GTTTCCTTATTTAACGTCGTCCATGCCTTGGAGCCTCGATACGATCATGGTAATTAAAGTGGTCTGTTCCTTTTGATAATATTATTCCATTTTTCTTCGAATGCCATGATTCCGATAGAGTTGAAGTGATGATTTAGTAATGCGTTTTTTATAACCTTTCGAATTATGTTTGAGATATATCATAACGCCAGTTATTGGAAATAAAAGAATCTGTTACGTGTGCAAATTTCAAGATTAAATAAAAACTAAACCCTAGATAAAATAGACTAAATACCCCCCCCCAAAAAAAAAACAAAAAAAAAAACAATATCAAAAATTAAACGTATCACACCAGCAAACAGTTGAGATGAAGCGCTTCAGAAAAACCCCCTTCCCGCCCGTTGCGGTTTGCAGGAAGAGACAGCCGTTGTGTTTGAGAGTGGAAACAACAGCAGAGAGAATGCTACAGACTGTGTTATTGCTGAGATGACACAACACAATGTCATAACAGACAGTCGACTGTGTGGAAGCCGGGGGCGGCCCGGTAGGTCTATTTCCCTTTAAGTCTATTCTCGTCAAGGTCTATTGCCTTTTAAGTCTCATTCTTCCAGGTCTATTCCCGTTAGGTATACTTTGAACGTCCATTGGTTCGGTAAAGTTGCGCGAGATCTACTAGGAACACCCTTTTCTTTTCCTCCGAGGTCTACTGTTTCACATCTAATTTCCTATAATAGCGCAAGAGAGCACAATGTATAACATTTACACATTATAATCTTTATCAATGTGCACCAAGGTGAAAAGGTTATGTGAGCAGTTGCGTCCATGTAAGACCATTATGTCTCTGGCAACCGTTTTCCTCTGAATCGCTGCAGTGTTCTTGCCAGGCGTTCTTCTGTCATTCTTGCTAGCTCTTTTTCCTCGGTGGAGGAAGGCAGCATTCCCACCTGCAGGAATCGAAATGCAAGTTTCCTCTCAGCGTGTCTCGCTCTGCCTCAGGGACAGTAACCGAACGCATAAAGGCGAAACCGAATCGTCTCCTGAAGGCAGAATGAAAAGATTCCGAGGTTGTGGGATTGTCAGTGCGAAAATCCCGCCATTTTCAAAGTTCTTCTCAACCATGATTCCAGAGCCACGACTGAAGACTGCCGCACTTCATCAAGCCAGGTAGAACACCATGTAGTCGCTCAGCTGATCGTCGATTCCTGGAACTTCACTGGAGTCTCATCCATGAAGTTCCATCCAGACGTTGTACGAGCTCAGCAAGCGGAACCAGAGGCAGCAACCGCCAAGCGTCGAAGAAAACTTTTTTTTTTTTTTTTTGTTTTTTTTTTTACCTCCGGGAATCGGCGTAAGGGCACACGCAAGTCCCAGAAGACTGGACCTAAAACAAAAAAATAACGAACTATCTAAGGAATGGTGTTTACATATATTAAGAAAGAGAGGGAGAGAGCGAGAGACAGGGAAAGAGAGAGAGATAGAGAGAGAGAGAGATAGGAGAGAGAGAGGTAGAGAGGTCCAGATTAGCACTCTAAAGGAGCTTTATTAGGATCAAGGATATACTTAGAGACAGAATGTCTATATGGGGGGGTGAGAAACGTATAGTAATCGATAGATCGATAGAGAGCGCGTGTGTGAGAGAGAAAGGAGTGGAGAGAGAGAGAGGAGAGATAGAGGAGCGACAGAAAGACAGACAGACAGACAGAAAGACAGACCAGACAGACAGAGACAGAGAGAGAGAGAGAGAGAGAGAGAGAGTAAATGATACCTTTTTATCAGTGAAAGTGGCAGAGGAAGAGGGTATGTAATGAGAGACAGAGACAGAGAGAGAGAGAGAGAGAGAGAGAGTGACAGACAGAAAGAGAGTTCAGAAGGTGGACATTCTCTTTGAAACTTACCTTTTCTCCATAAGCTTTGACAATCATGGAAAAAAAAGCGCCCTCTGGTATGAGCTCGCAGGAGGACGTCCTGACAGCTTGAATGGCAGCTATTTCAAAGTCTGTCTGAACATACCGTGGAGATAATGCAGATCTCTTTCCTGGCACAGTCTCTCGAGACAATGGCAACACACAGCCGATTATAAGTATCCCGACTTTTATTGGCAGAAGTAGAAACACAACAGGAATTATTTGCCCAAGGAAAACCGACTGTGCAATGTGTACATATTGTGCAAATAGGTTGGGAGCGACAGAAAAGGTTTCCATCCATGAACAAGTGTCTGGGCCAACAGCCTTTTTCTTTTAAAGGCCTGCCCGACGAAATGATAAGTTTTTGTATTCATGTGGCAAGTGAGGTCACTGGCCTGAGAGGTAGGTGAGTACAATTCTACTAAGAAAACTCTCGGGAGTTTCAAGCGGAGAGAGAGAGAGAGAGAGGAGAGCGGAGACAGTTATTTTGTTTTTTTCTTTTAAAAGGGCCTGGGCCCAGTTGCAAGACGGGCTGATAGCGGTAGCTGGCTACTAAACCACTAGTTAAGTTGTATTCATGTGATGAATTAATATCAAAGGCCTGAGAGGTTGAGGAG
>JADBJO010006568.1:10000-15000 GCA_016801955.1 Conus betulinus
TTGGTTTACAGCATACAAAAGCTATGGCAACGGCCAACTATTTTTTTTTTTTGGTTGTTGTTGTGTTGTTGTTTGTTTTATTGTTTTTTTTTCTCCTTATTGTGTTTGTTTTCTTTCCAAACTTCTGGGAAGTGTTTTTCTTACAATTTTGAAAATCTCTCGTTAAGTCCTTAGTAGTTATTATGTTTTGCTTATAACTGTTTACGATCTAATGTACAAACGATTGTAATTAATCGTTAATGGTTTTATGTCCTATCATTTCAGTACTCGTAACCAAATATGTATCTGTTTTGCATTTAGTATCTTTGTTTGTTGTTGTTGTTTAAGTTTGGAAATAGAAACATTTTTCAAAAAAAAAAAAAAAAAAAACCGACAGTAAGTGATGCCGTACTAATTATAAACCCACCCAGTCAGAAACAGGGACCCAATGGAGATTACAGAGAAAGAGAGCAACGTGTTTCTTTCCCATACTTTGAAAATGAGACGAGCAGCACGATTCATATCCCTACAATCGATCTGCAAGAACTGAGAATCCGGCGAGTGAATACTGCAATGGTCCAATCGGGGAGGGAAATGTGACGAGTGTGTTTGTAAGTTTGGTGGTAATTAGCTGTCTATAGGAGCCAGTTCTCCTGGATTTCAAAGGAAGCTGATCGGTATATTTTGTAAGTTTTGTTTTGTGGTAATTATCTGTCTAAAGAAGCCAGTTCTCCTCACTTCAAAGGAAGCTGATCGGTATATATTGTAAGATTTGTGGTAATTAGGTGTCTAAAGAAGCCAGTTCTCCCGGATTTCAAAGGAAGCTGATCGGTATAGTTTGTAAGTTTGGTGGTAATTATGTGTCTAAAAGAAGCCAATTTTTCCGAATTTCAAAGGAAGCTGATCGGTATATTTTGTAAGATTGTGGTAATTGGATGTCTAAAACAAGCCAGTTTCTCCTGATTTCAGAGGAAGCGGATTGGTACTTTTGTAAGTTTTGTGGTAATTGGGTGTCCTAAAGATGGATGTTTTGTAAGTTTTGCGGCAATTAGTTGTCTAAAGATGGATATTTTGTAAGTTTGGTGGTAATCAGGTGTCTAAAGATGGATATTTTGCAAGTTTTGTGGTAATTGTCAGTCTAAATGAGCAGTTCTCCAGATTTCATGGAAGCAGTTTGATATGTTTTGCTGATTTGTCAGCTTACCGTTAGTGTTTGGTATAACGTTACACCCAGATCTTTTGCGCTGACATTGAAGAAAGGTTGTACAGTGCTCGATCTCTGGTGGGTCTGTCCAATCAGCTCCACAAGATACTTTTCTCCTCCCCCCACCCCCCACCCCCCCCTTTTTTCTCCTGTATGATACAGCTGTACCTGTACGAGCGAATTCACGGTGAATTCAACTTGATTTTAAGACCAAAAACAACAACAAAACAAAAACAAAAGCAAAACAAAAAAAACCAAAACAAACAAAAAACCCAGTTTTTGAGTCAGCATCTCATAGTCCTTTAATACAAGCCTGCTGGGACTATCTGAACGTAACCCTCAAACATTCTGTCCCAAGTTCTGCTGACTTTTCACCTCCCTTTTGTCTCTCTACACTATTGGAACCGTGCTGCGGAGAAACGCTTAGAGAGAGAGAGAGAGAGAGAGAGAGATTGGTGGTGGAAACAAGATGAAAGGTAGCGATGTTGGGAAAGGCGTATTAACCGATCCTGCCCATTGTAGTGATGCTTCAAACCCCACTGGACAAGTCCTGGAGATTGCTGCTTGTCAAAGCGGTTTCGGTTTCCTACGGTGGAGAGCTGGGGGACAGCTTTGGACTTAACCTGGTTCTATCCGTATATAGTGAGTATGTACTGAAAAAAAAAATTCTGATGTAGTCAGGCACTCTAAGCTATACTGCAGACTGTGCAAGGAATTTTCAGAGTCTTCTTGAACTTCGTCTTCACTGCCTTTTTTTTTTTTCTCCTCGTGTGGGAGTTCCGTGCGCTTAATTTTTAAAAAAAAAATTTTCTTAATTTTTTTTTTATAGCAAAAAAAAAAACAACGTATCCCTACTTTCTCGAATTTTAGCGCTGGTATTTTTTTTTTTCTGTTTTATCATGGCTTAAAATGGAAAGAAAAACCTGTCTTCGCTCTCATCCACTATTTTTTTTTTCCTTCTGTCTATGTGGTCTACTCTCCTATCTTTGGCTGGGGGTAAGTCTTTTTTTTTTTTTTTTTCCTTTAACCCAGTTGATGACATGACAATTTTTTTTTTTTATTTTTATAGTTGGAATCTAGTGACTAGATAGTCAAACTGTCAGCTGATGACATGATAGCTTTCTTTTCTTTATCGTTGGAATCTGGTAACTAGACAGTTAAATTGTCAACGCTGCTGAGAGTAGACACTAGTGATCTAGTCTGTTGTGTCTACTCGCCGGTATGTCAAATGTATTTTTGTTTCATTTATGTATAACGAACAATTTTTTTGTTTTGTTTTTTGTTCTGAGTAATTCAAACTGGGTGGCAAACTACCTGTACTGATTGAGTCTTGTCTGCTTCAACGGTGTCAGTAGGTTCATTATGCTATGAATCTGATGGGTGTGTTTCGTAATTAGTTACCGTGTTTTCATTATCGGTGTTTCATATCAGAACATGACTTTTTTTTCTCTCCTGTGTTTGGAGACAGCCATGGAAAGGGCGGTGTGAGAGATCGTCTGGGCTATAATGTAAATGACACTGAAAGTGACGGGTTGTTTTTTCATAATATCATTGAGACTGAAAGTGACTGGTGTCTTTTAAATATATAATATTATTAATATAATTGAGACTGAAAGCGACTGGTGTTTTTCATAATATAATTGAGTTTGAATGCGACTGGTGTCTTTCATAATATAACTGAGACTGAAAATGACTGGTGTCTTTCATAATATAATTGAGACTGAAAGTACAACTGGTGTCTTTCATAATATTAATATTATGAAATATAATTGAGACTGAAAGCGACTGGTGTCTTTCAAAATGTATTGAGACTGAAAGTGACTGGTGTCTTTCATAATATCATTTGAGACTGAAAGTGACTGGTGTCATAATATTCATAATGTAATTGACACTGAAAGCGACTGGTGTCTTTCATAATATAATTGAGAGTGAAAGCCATGGTGTCTTTCATAATATAATTGACACTGAAAGTGGACTGGTGTCTTTCATAATATAACTGAGACTGAAAATGACTGGTGTCTTCATAATATTATTATTATTAATATAATGAGACTGAAAGCGACTGGTGTCTTTCATAATGTAATTGACACTGAAAAAGCGACTAGTGTCTTTCATAATATCATTGAGACTGAAAGTGACTTGGTGTCTTTCATAAATGTAATTGACACTGAAAGCGACTGTTGTCTTCATATATAATTGACCAGTGAAAGCCACTGGTGTCTTTCATAATATAATTGACACTGAAAGTGACTGGTGTCTTTCATAATATAATTGACAGTGAAAGCGACTGGTGTCGTTTATAATATAATTGACACTGAAAGTCACTGGTGTCTTTCATAATATAATTGAGACTGAAAGTGAAAAGTGTCTTTCAAATATAATTAAGACTGAAAGTAACTAGGTGTCTTTTATAATATCATTGACAGTGAAAGCGGACTGGTGTCTTTCATAATATAATTGACACTGAAAGTGATCTGGGGTCTTTCATAATACGATTGACACTGAAAGCGACCTGGTCTTTCATAATATAATTGACAGTGAAAGCGACTGGTGGTGGGTTTCATAATATAATTGACACTGAAAGTGACTGGTGTCTTTCGTAATTTTACTGACAGTGAAAGTGACTGGTGTCTTTCATAATATAATTGACCACTGAAAGTAACTGATGTCTTTCATAATATAATTGAGACACTGAAGGTGTCTGGTGTCTTTCATAATGTAATTGACACTGAAAGCGACTGGTGTCTTTCATAATATAATTGACATTGAAAGCGACGTTGGTGTCTTTCAATATAATTGACACTGAAAGTGACTGGTGTCTTTCATAATATAATTGACACTGAAAGTGACTGGTCTCTTTCATAATATAATTGACAGTGAAAGCGACTGGTGTCTTTTCATAATATGAATTGAGACTGAAAGTAAACTGGTGTCTTTCATAATATAATTGACAGTGAGACTGAAAGCGACTGGTGTCTTTCATGATATAATTGACTGGTTTTTTTCTGAAAGTGACTAGTGTCTTTCATAATATAATTGAAGATAATTGACTGAAAGCGACTGGTGTCTTCATAATAATTGATTGACACTGAAAGTTGACTGGTGTCCTTCATAATATAATTGACGCTGAAAGTGACTGAAAGTCCGACTGGTGTCTTAATCTATATTGAGAACTGAAATAATATATATTGAGACTGAAAGCGAGGACTGGTGGTCTTTCATAATATAATTATATTATTATGGTGTCTTTATATATAATTGAGACTGCAAGCGACTGGTGTCTTTCATAATATAATTGACACTGAAAGCGACTGGTGTCTTTCAGTGTAATATCATAATATAATTGACAGTGAAAAGTGAAATGGTGTCTTGTCTTCATAATATGCATTGAAGCGACTGGTGTCTTTCATAATAACTGATGTCTGGTTTCCATAATATAATTGAGACACTGAAAGTGAATGTGTCCTTTCATAATATAATGGACAGTGAAAGCGACTGTGACTTTCATAATATAATTGACACTGAAAGTAACTGGTGTCTTTCATAATATATATTGACAGTGAAAGCGACTGGTGTCTTTCATAATATAATTGACAGTGAAAGCGACTGGTGTCTTTCATAATATAATAATTGACATTCTCATCAGCGAGTGGTCCTGGAACAGGCGGGGAAAGACAAACAGGTAGGGTAACTCTTGCGCCCACGAGGAAATGATTACATGCCCATAACTCCAAAGGAATGCTGATAACGACACCATGTCACGTAGCAGAAATGACAACACAGACCACACAGAACACACAAGGAGCATTGTGGTATT
>JADBJO010006568.1:22500-30000 GCA_016801955.1 Conus betulinus
TCTCCTCCTCTTTCCTTTCCTTCTTCCTTTTCTCCCCTTTCTTTCTTTCCTTCTTTCTCTTTCTTCTTCTTCTTCCCCTTCTCTTCTCTCTCCTCTTCCTCTCTTCTCTTTCTTCCTTTCTTCTTCTTTCTCTTCTTCTTCTTTTCTCCTTCTTCCCCTTTCTTCCTCCCCTTTTTTTTTCCTTTCTCTTCTTTCTTTTTTTCTTCTCCTCTTCCTTTTTCTTCTTCTCCCTTCTTCCTTCCTCCTTCTCTTTCTCTCCTTCCTTCTTCTCTTCCTTCTCTTTCTTCTTTTCTCTCCCTTCTCCCCCTCTCTTCCTCTTTCTTTCTTTTTTTCTTCCCCCTCCCTTTTTCCTTCTCTCTTCCTTCCTTCCTTCTTTTTCTTTTTTCTTTCCTTTCTCCTTCTTTTCTTCCTTTCTTTTCTTTCTTTCTTCTTCTTCTTCTTTTCTTCCCTTCTTCTTCCTTTCTTCTCTCTTCTCTTTTTCCTTCTTTCTTCTTTCCTTTCCTTTCTTTCCTTTCTTTTCTTCTTCCTTTCTCCTCCTCTTTTTCTCTTTCTTCTCCTCTTTCTTTCTTCTTCTCTTCTTTTTCCCTTTTCTCCTCTTCCCTTTTTCCTCCTCTTCCTTTCTTCCTCCTTCTTCTTTTCTTTTTTTCTTTCCCTTCTTCTTCTTTTCTTTCTCCCCTTTTCTCTCCTTTCTTCTTCTTCTTCTCTCCCCCTCCTTCTTCTTTTCTCTCTTCCCTTCTTTTCCCTTCTTCCCTTCTTTCCTTCTCCTCTCTTTCTCTTCTCTTCTTTCTTCTCTTCTCCTTTCTTCTTCCTTTTTTCCTCCTTTTTCTTTTTCTTTTCCTCTCTTCTTCCTTCGTCTTTTCTTCTCCCTTTTCCCCTCCCCCTTTCCTTCTTCTTTTTTTCTTCTTTTCCTTTTCTTTCCTTCCTCCTTCTCTTCTCTTCTTCTTCTTTCCCTCTTTCCTTCTTTTCCTTCTCTTTTTCTTCTTTCTCTTCCTTCCTTCTTTCTTCTTCTCTTCTTTTTTTTCTTCTTCCTTTTTTTCTTCCCTCTTTTTCTTTCTTCTTCTTCTTCTCTTTTCTTTCTCACTTCTCTTTCTTCTTCCTTCTTTTTTTCCTTTCTTCCTTCTCTTCTTCCCTTCCTCCCTTTTCTTCTTCTTTTCTTTCTTTCTTCTTCCTCTTTTTCTCTTCCTTCCTCCCCTTTTCTTCCTTTTCTTTTCTTCTTTTCCCTTCCTCTCTCTTCCTCTTCTTTTTCTTCTCTTTCTTTCTTTCTTTCTTCTTCTTCTTCTCTTTTTCTTTTTCTTCTCTTCTTCTCTCTTCTTTTCTTTTTCTCCTCCTTCTTCTTCTTCTCTTCTTCTTCCTTCTTTTCTTTCTTCTTTTTCTCTTCTTCTTTCTTCTCCTTCTTCTTCTTCTTCTTTCTTCCTTTCCTTCTTTCTTTTCTTTTTCCCCTTTTTCTTTCTTTCCTTTTTTTTTTCTTTCTTTCTTCTTTCTCTTCTCTTCCTTCTTCTTCTTCCTTTCTTCCTTCCTCCTTTCCAGTTTTTTCCTCTTCTTTCTTTCTTCTTTTCTTTCTTCTTCTTTTTTTCTCCTTTCTTCCTTCTTCTCCCCCTTTTCTCCTCCTTTTTTCTTTCTTTTCTTCTTCTTCTTTGTTTTTCTTTTTCTTTTTTCCTTCTTCTCCCCTTCTTCTTCCTCCTTCTTTCTTTCTTTTCTTTCTTTTTCCTTCTCTTCTTCCTTCTCTTCTCTTCTTTCTTTCCTCTTCTTCTTTCTTCTTTTCCTCTTCCTTTTTCTTCTTCTTTCTTCCTTCTTCTTTTTTCTTCTTTTTCTTTCTTCCTCCCCCTCTTTCTCCCTCTTTCTTTTTTTCTTTCCCCTCTTTTCTCTTCTTTCTTTCCTTCTTCTTCTTTTTCTTCTCTCTTCTTCTTTTCTTCTCCTTCTTTCTTCTTCCTTCTTCTTCCTTCTTTCTTTCTTTTTTTTCTTCCTTTCTCTCCTTCTTTCTTTCCTTTCCTTTCTTCTCTTTCTTTCTCTTCTTTCTCTTCTTCCTCTCTTCTTTTTCTTCTTCTTCTTCTTCTTCTCTTTCTTTCTTTTTTCCTTTCTTCTCTTCTTCTCCTTTCTCTTTCTTCTTCTTTTTCTTTCTCTTTTCTTCTTTCTCTTTCTTTTCTTTTCTTCTTCTTCTCTTCTCTTTTCTTCTTTCTTTCTCTTTTCTTCTTCTTCTTTCTTTCTTCTTTCCTCCTTTTTTCTTCTTTTTTCTTCTCTTTTCTTCTTCTTTCCTCCTCTTTCTTTCTTTCTTTTTTTCTTTTTCTTCTTCTTTCTCTTCTTTTCTTCTTCCTTCTTCTTCTTCTTCTTTTCTCTTCTCTTCTTCTTCCCCCTTTCTTCTTTCTTCTTCTTTTCTTTCTTTTTCTTTTTTTCTTCTTCCTCTCTTCCTTTCTTCTTCCTTCTTTTTCTTTCTTTCTTCTTTTCTTTTTTCTTCCTCTTTTCTTCTTTCTTTTTCTTTCTTCTCTTTTTTCTTCTTCTTCTTCTTTTCTTCTTTTCTTCTTTTCTTTCTTTCTTCTTCTTTTCTTTCTTTTTCTTCCTTTCTTCTTTTCTTCTCCTTTCTTTTTCTCTTCTTTCTTCTCTCTTCTCTTCCTTCTTTCTTTTCTTTTCCTTTCTCTTCTTCTTTTTTCTTTCTTCTTTCTTCTTTCTTCCTTCTTCCTTTCTCTCTCCTTCTTTCTCTTTCTTTCTTTTTTCTCTTTTTTTTTTCCTTTCTTTTCTTCTTTTCTTCTCTTTTCTCTTCTCTTCTTCTTCTTCTTCTTTCTTCTCTTTTTTTCTTCTTTCTCTTTCTTTTTCTCTTCTTCCTTCCCTTCTTCCTCTCTTTCTTCTCTTCTTTCTCCCCTTTTTCTTTCCTTCTTCCTCTTTTTCCTTTCTCTCTTTCTTTTCTCTTCTCCTTTCTTTTCTTTCTTTTTCTCTTTTCTCTTTTCTTCTGTCTTTTCTTCCTTCTTTTCTTCTTTTCCTTCTCTTCTTCCTTCTTTTTTTCTTCTTCTTTTCTCTTTCTTCTTCTCTCCCTTCTTTTTTTCTTTCTTTTTTCTTCTTTCGTTCTCCTTTCCCTTTTTCTCTTCTTTTCTCTTTCTCCTTCTTTCTTCTCTCCTTTCTTCTTCTTTCTTCTTTCTTCTTTTCTTTTCTTCTTCTTTCTTCTTTCTTTCTTCTTCTCTTCTTCTCTCTTTCTTCTTTTCTCTTCTTTTCTCTCTTTTTCTTCCTTCCTTTCTTCTCTCTTCTCTTTCTTCCTTCTTCTTCCTCTTTCTTCTTCTCTTTCTTTCTTTCTTCTTCTTTTCTTCTTCTTTCTTTCTCTTTTTTCCTTCTTCTTCTCTTTTCTTCTTCTTCTTCTTCTTTCTTCTTCCTTTTCTTCTCTTCTTCTTCTCTTCCTCTCTTCTTCTTTCTTTCCTTCTTCTCTCTTCTTTCTTCTTCTTCTTCTTTTTCGTTTCTTCTTTCTTCTTCTTTCTTTCTTTTCTTCTTTCTCTTCTTTCTTTTCTTTTTCTTTCTTTCCTTCTTTTTCTTCTTCTTTTCTTTTCTTCTCTTCCCTTCCTCTCTTTCCCTTCCTTCTTCCTTCTCTTTTCTTTTTTCTCTTCTTTCTTTCTTCCTCTCTTCTTCTTCCTTCTTCTTTCTTTCTCTCTTCTTTCTTCTTTTCTTTCCCTTCTTCCCCTTCTCTTTCTTTCTTTTCTTCTCTGTTCTCTTTCTTCCGTTTCTTTTCTTCTTTTCTTCTTCTTTCTTCTTTCTCCTCTTCTTCCCTTCTTTCTTTCTTCTCTTTCTTCCTTCTCTTCTTTCCCCTTCTTTCTTCCTTCTTTTCTTTCTTCCTCTTCTTCTTCTTCCTTCCTTCTTTCTTTCTTCCCTTCTTTTTCTTTTCTTCTTCTCCTCTTTTTCTTTCTTTTCCCCTTTTTTTTTCTTCTTTCTTCTTTTCCTTTTTTTCCTTCTTTTTCCTTCCTTCTTTTCTTCTTCTTCTTCTTTTTTTCCTTTCTTCTTTTTCTTCTCTTTCTTCTTCTTTCTCTCTTTCTTTCTTCCTCTTCTTTCTTCTTCTTCTCTTTTTCCCTTTTTCTTCTTCTTTCTTTCTTTTTTTCTTCTTTCTCCTTCTTTTCCTTCTTTCTCTCTTTTCCTTTCTCTCTTTCTTTCTCTCTCTCTCTCTCTTTTCTCTTCTTTCTTTTTTCTCTTTCTTTCTTCTCTCTTTCCTTTTTCTTTTTCTTCCTTCTCTTTCTTTTTTCTCTTCCTTTCTTCCTTTTTCTTCCTTTCTTTTCCTTCTTCCTTCTTTTTTTCTTTCCTTTTCTCCTCTTTTCTTCCTTCTTTTTCCTTCTTCTCTTTCTTTCTTTCTCTTCATTCTTTTCTCTCCTTCTTTTTTTTTTTCTTCTCTTTCTTCTCTTTTCTCTTCTTCTCTTTTCTTTCTTTTCTTTTCTTCTCTTTTCTTCTTCCTTCTTTCTTTTCTTCTTCTCTTCTTTCTCTTCTCTTTTCTTCTTTTTTTTTCTTTCCTTCTTCTTTCTTTTCTTCCTCTTCTTCTTCTTCCTTCTCTTTTTTCTTTTCTTCTTTTTTCTTTTTTTTCCTTCTCTTTTTCTTCTTCTTCCTTTTTTCTTTTCTTTTTCTTCTTCTGCTTTCTTTCTCTTCTCTTCTTTCGTTTTTTTTTTTGCTTCTTTCTTCCTCTTTCTCTTTCTTTTCTCTCTTCTTCTCTTTTCTTTTCTCTTCCTACTTTCTTTCCTTCTCCCCTTCTTTTCTCTTTTCTCTCCTTTTTTCTTTTCCTTTTCCTCTTTTCCTTCTTCCTCTCTTCCTCTCTTCTTTTCTTTTCTTCCTCTTCTTTTCCTTCTTCTCTTTTCTTCTCTTCTTTCTTCTTTCTTCTTCTTTTCTTCTCTCTCTTCTCTCTTTCCCTTTTCTTCTTCTGCTTTCTTCTTTTTTTTCCTCCTTTCCTCCCCTTTTTCTTTCCTTCTTCTTTTCCTTTTCTTCCCTTCTTCTTTCTTTCTCTTGCTTCCCCTTTCTTTTCTCTCCTTCTCCTACTTTCTTTCTTCTTCTTCTTCTCCGTCTCGTCTTCTTCTATCTTCTTCTTTCTTTTCTTCGGTTCTTTCGTTTCTTCTTTTTTCTTCGTTCTGTCTTTCTTACTTTTTTCTTTTTTCTCGTCTCTTCTTCTCTTTGTCTTTCCAGCAACTTCTCTCATTCGGTTCTTTCTTGCCTCTTATCTTCTACTTCATTCTTCTTATCTTCTATGATCATTTCAGGTCTTTGTACGTTCCAATCTCGAGACCCACACACCACACACACATGCACGCACGCACCGCGCACACACAACACATGCATGCAAACACAAAACGCACACAGTGGTACCACAGAACACATACACGGGCGCGCACGCGCGCGCGCGCACACACACACACACACCACGTTCACACACACACACGGACACACACACACCACCCCACACACACACACACACACACACACACACACACACACACACCACACACCCACACACCACAGAGCAACACGCAAACGCTCACCACACACACAACCACACCCACACACACACACACACACACACCTATTCCACCAGTAGAACTTTGTCGATGGAATCCCTCGAGGGTCAGTGTTAGCTCCGCTTCTTTTTTCATTGCTATTGCATGATTTGCCAAATAGTTTATCTAAAAAGGTAGACCTCACTCAATATGCAGACGACATAATCATGCATGTGGATGGAAGTAGCTCTTAAAAAGAAAACTCCACAGCGTGATATAAATTTCATCAAAAAGATCTATCAAGACGAATTAAATAGGATGGCAGAATACATGAAGTTAAATGGATTAAACTTGTCTATTGAAAAAACAAATATAATTCTTTTCAATAGTGGTAATAATCCAGATAAAACTGCCTGTTTTTTACATTGGGCGAAACTCCTCTTAAATACGTAAGAGAAATAAATTTCTAGGGGTCCATTTTAGGAAATTTAATGTTTTCCTCGCCTTTGTTAAAAGTATTCAATATGAGTGTTTCCATGATAGTTTAGATGTAAAATGGAACACTCATATTGAATACTTATTAACAAAGGCGAGGAAAACATTAAATTTCCTTAAAATTATTTCTAAAGAAAAATGGGGACAGAATTCATCACATTAATAATTCTGTGTAAATCTTTAATGAGGTCGAAAATAACATATGCCCAAGAGGTAATCTTTAGCGCTCCTAAATACCTATTGAAAAAGCTTGAAAGTATTGAATGCAAGGCATTGAAATTAGCACTTGGCCTTCCGGTGCATGCATCATCTTCTCGTACGTATTACGAAGCGCAGATGCTTCCCTTAGATGAATACAGAGAGTTAGCGTGTTGTAAATTTGTTATCAAGAGTACAACTAATAAAACGCACATTACATCTGAAATAAAATGAGGTCAGATATTGATTTTCCTAAAAGAGCTAAATCTATAGCTTCTCAAAAAACACTGGCAACTTACACATCAAAAGTATTACCGATTCTGGAGTTTCAATCGATAACAATGCACTATCCATTAGACCGTTATTTTTCTCCTATACCACCTTGGGAGCTGAATAAAGCACATTTTGATATTGATCATACCAATATAAAAAAAGATGAAAACATAAATCTGTTATCAAGCTATATCAAATGTCATGTTGAAAACAACTATTCAAATTATTTGAAAATATACACAGACGGTTCGTGCATTGGTAAAAACAAACAGGTTGTGCATTCTTAATACCAGACTTAAGAGTAGAGAAATCATTTTTATATCGGAATTAATAAATCGATATTTACAGCAGAATTAACAGCAATACTCCTGGCTTTAAATTACCTTTTAAACTTTCCAAAAACAATATTTCAAATTCTGTTCTGTGTTGATTCTAAATCAGTTCTTCAGGCATTAACAGTTTTTTCAATTGCACACAAGACCTGAAAAATGATCATAGAGATAAGCTGCATGATACACATGCTAATTGCAAGAGGAACCCATGTAGCTTTTTGTTGGATTCCTTCACATTGTTCTTTTCATTATAATGAAAAAGTAGACAGGGCAGCTAAACGTGGAGCCAAAAATAGTTTTGATTCAGAACTGTTTGATTTTCCCTTATCAGTACATGAACAGTGTAACTTAGTGAAGTCACATATCTGGAAAGCTTTCGAATATAGTATGGTAGATTACGTCAATAAAGAACAGTTTGATATTAAAAGAATCAAAGAGAATTTTAACTGTAATAAAAAATTACTCTCATTAATGTACAGGTGGAAACTTAATGCATTTAAACAAAATATGTAAAAAAAAACGTAGTTTGCTTATGTGGAAACAAAATTACTCCAGATCATATTGTTTTATGCAGTGATATGAAAAAAACCATTCCAGTATTGAAGCAAAATACTGTGCAGGCTATTTTTGAGGCACCAGCTTTAACGTATGAATTCTTTGTACATTTAGAACGCACCCCTATTGGAAAATACTTATAACATTTTTATTAACTTTATTTTGCGGGGGAGGAGAAAGAAAGGGGGTGGGGTGGATAATACCTG
>JADBJO010006568.1:55000-57500 GCA_016801955.1 Conus betulinus
AACCATGTCCCCACGTTCTGTTCAATGATCACATCCTGCCGTTCAATGATCACATCCTGCCCCCTAACACCTCCACCCCACCTCCAACCCCCCCTCCCCCCACTCCTGCTCTCTCCCCTCCCCTACCCGCAACAGAACGTAATGTTAACTCGAGAAAAAAGTGTGTGTGTGTGTGTGTGTGTGTGTGTGTTGTGTGTGTGTGTGTGTGTGTGTGTGTGTGTGTGTGTGTGAAAAAAAAAAAAAAAAAAAAAACAAAAAAAAAAAAAAACCCCCGCATCAAAGCAACTTGGCAATTTTAGATTGTGCGATAATAGTAGCAATTTTTATGATAGAAGGGCTGGACAATATTTGACTGATATCTTGGACTTTGATATCAATAGAATTTTCTTTATAGATTGGAGTTAGACGGAACATTCCATCAATAGATGATGCACTGAAATAGGCTTACCACAAGTACAAAGAACGTGGCAAGAATATTTTGTGTTCCATGCATTCAACTTGAGTTTTTTGTTACTATCTTGGAAATGTGACGAGGACAAGTATTTACATATTTAAGATTTTCTCCACAAATTCTGTTATAAACACAACTTTCTAATTTTAGCAAACTTTCTGACGAAGATATTTTCAGTGAAGATAAAGAATTACAAGCAGGGCAATGTTTAGCTCCAGCTTTAGCAAGAATATCTGCTACTTCGTTCCATTTCAAACCACTATGAGAGGGAACCCAGCAGAAGTCAATACGTATTCCATGAATCCTCAAACAGTGTATGAGGTGATGAATATCAAAAAGTAAGTCTTTCCGAGCCTTACTGTCCCAATGCTCTAGAGATTGCAAGACAGATTTAGAATCCACACATATGAGAATTATGAAAAGGCATAGGAGCATCATAAATGTAGCTCAAAGCCATCAATATTGCATACAATTCTGCTGTAAATATGGAAAACCCTTTGCCAAGATGATAATTCTTTTGGACATTTAGACTAGGAATGACAAAACCAGAACCACTACCATGTTATCTAGGACTGAGCCATCAGTGTAAATTTTCAGGTGATTACTATAAAACTTGTCAAGATGAACTCTGACATCACTAACCAAGAGATTAAAGTTTTCAGTTTTAGAAACACTTGTGTAATTGTAATCAAAATTCCCACACAAATGCTCCCAAGGGGGAATCTTAGGCGTGATGGGATCTTCAGAAATTGTTGATAAATCAATGTTACAATCAGACATAAGCTTATACGTGTAATTTCTAATTGGTTGTAAATAAATGATATTTCTAGCTCGTTTGGGATAATCTTTGTTCGAGTCCATCAATAGTTCTCTGTAACTGAGTTTAACTGACAGGCTTCTGATCACATATTTTGATACGTCTAAGAGCCGTTGTTCTCCAAAAGGTAACCTCTGCAGCTTGATAACTTTTGATAGTATTTGCATGAAATGGAACCCCTAAGGCCAATTTTACTGCTTTGCTATCCAAACTTTGTAGCTTTTTCAAAAGATATTTTGGAGCAGAAAAAAAAATAAACTTCCTGGCCATACTTTAATTTGGATCGAACTAAAGAAGTAGACAAATGCAATAATTTTTTTTGTGTCTTGCCCCCAAGCTGGTGGTGGTTGATTATCTTTAAAAAGTTTTTATTCTTTTTCTCGCCTTGGCTAATAAATGTTCTATATGCTTTTTCCAACTAAGTTGTTGTCAAAAAGACTCCTAAAAATTTAACACAATTTTGATATTTCAAGATATTATCCTCTAATTTCAAAATAGGTAACATGGAAGGATTTTCACCATTATTAAATAGCAGCAAACATGTTTTTTTCCTGACAATTTTAAAAAACCATTTTCTCTTATATACTTTGATAAATTGTTTAGTTCCTGTTGATATATTGTCTGCACATGTCTGATAGTCCTCTTATTCGAAATTTTTCCTTAAACTGGTGTTTATCCATACTGCAATATCATCAGCGTATTGAACCACATGTGTGTTCTTAGACAAAGCTTTTGGAAGATCATAAACAAAAATGGAGAATAAAATTGGAGCAATGATTGAACCTTGTGGGATCCCCATATCTACACTCTGAATGATGATGAGTAGGTATTGCCAATTTTTGTACACATATGTCTATCCTTCAAAAAGGCTTTAATATATCCATACAATTTGCCACAAAATTTATTTCCTTTAATTTGAACAGTAATCTGGCATGCCAAACACTATCATACGCTTTTTTTAACGTCAAAAAATGTAGCTAGTGTGCTTTTTCTCTTCTTCGTGAAAATTGACGTTTGACCTGAGTAGTAAGCTTAACCAAATGATCTGTAGTGCATCTCCCTTTCCTAAAGCCAGCCTGCTGGACTGGAATCTTGTTATTCTTTTCACACATAAAAAGTGATCCGCTTGAGTATAATTTTTTTTTCCATTATTTTTCCAGCATGAGAAGTAAGCGAAATTGGTCTATAGCTGTTAACTGAAGATCTAATTTTGCCCTCTTTTAGAATTTACA
>JADBJO010006568.1:72500-77500 GCA_016801955.1 Conus betulinus
CTGTCTCTCTCTCTCTCTCTCTCTCTCTCTCTCTCTCTCTCTCTCTCTTCATGCCATACAGCCCTAATCAACCTCGTTGATGACTGGCTAAATAACATTAACAACTAAAACAGGTATGTGGTGTCCTATTTATTGATTTCAAAAAAGCATTTGATGTGATAGATCGCAGAACCCTTTCTTCTCAGAAATTGAAAGTGTATGGCTTGTCCACAAAAAACTCTTACGCTTTTTGACTCATATCTCAGTTCTCCCCAAATAGGCAACAATGTTTGAAAATTAATACAACATTCTCTTCATTTCAAACACTTTCCCATGGCGTCCCACAAGGCTGTATCCTGGGTCCCTTACTGTTCACCATTTACATCAATGATCTACCTCTCTATATCAACATCCACCGTTTAGTAAGTGAACTCTTTGTTGATGATACACAACAATACACACAAATCATTCTGATGTTCATTTTCTGACATGTGGCCATCGAGGTGCCAGACAGGTGGTTCCAAGAATTGGTCCTGTTGAGACAGATTGAAATAAAAGGAAGGGGATTATTTTGAGCTCTTGGAGCTGACGCAAATTTAAGGTCACGGGTGAGTGCAAAAGACCTGAAATAAGTATGTGTCAACTAAGGGGAAGGTCATGTCTTTGAAGACTGTGATTTAATCGGTGAAGATCCCCCCCCGAACAGTGGAAATAATTCGTGGGGATCCGCTCTTTTGATCCGCTCTTTTGATCAGTTATCTGTTCAACGTTAAAACGCTGGCTGAACCCTATGGTAGGTCTCAAAACGCGTACATGGATTACGGAGCGTTTTAGGGCGAAACCGTAACTGTGGCGTGAGGCCCATCCGCACTAACGAACGATCGCGCCATTTTAGCTTGGTCAGGCCAGCCTTGACTGAAAGCCCCGCACGTGGATGACAACTTCTCGTGAAGACAGGCCTTCGTTCAGCCGTGCCAGGGCGCGTCCGCGGTCCAGGGTGCAACGTTTTGTTCTCGGAGGCATGCTTGTAGGTGGTCAGATTTTCGGGACTTACCCATACCCATCCCTGACAAGCTAATGCTGACAAGTGTTAACATTTATCTGAACGTTCGTGTGCGTCGTGGAGTTTTTGTCCTCTAATCCTTGCTTTCGCAGCTAAAGCAGCCAAAAGTTGACACCAAAATTCACGAATATCACTGATGTTCACAAGGCTTTCACTCAAGGCATAAATGAAAGTGACTGCGGGTGAAACGTGATGCACGTGTATGCACAGGTGGGTAGGCTACACTTGTAACCTGGTCTACTGGCCCATTTGTCATAACATTTTTGTTATACACGTGTCGTTCTTGCAGTGGTCGAAATCGACCTGTGGCCCTTAACTTGTTGTGACTAGTATATACCTAAAACACGACAACAGACATGGAATCAGTTTTGTGAATGGTAGCATGTCGCATTTGAATTCAGGAGATGAGCAACTGAAATGGTTAAGAATTGGATGCATTTGTTTTGGGGGGGGAACATAGAAATAGCATGCAAATCTCTCTCTCTCTCTCTCTCTCTCTCTCTCTCTCTCTCTCTCTTGTGTGTGTGTGTGTGTGTGTGTGTGTGTGTGTGTGTGTGTGTGTGTGTGTGTGTGAATGCAAACACGCGCTAATTAGTGTATTCAGGTGCATACCTATAGTTGTGTGTGAAGCAAAAAACATAGCTAATGCGTTCCACTTTTTGTCCCATTAGAAGTACAGAAGTGTGACGCGATGAGTGACGTCAGAGGCCGTGACGTAGACAGGGGATGGGCATGGGTGGTTCTGTCAGCCGCTGCCTTATGCATGGCACTGGAAGAAGCGTTCGTGGCCTCCATGGGCATGTTCCAGGTGGGCCTTCCTTCATTTCCCTTCAGGTATTTACACCTGCCATCTCTCACCTAGCCCGGAGTCTTGAAGACCGTTGGGGCGCCACAGAAGACTTGGCAACCAGCTTCCTCCACTCACGTATCTACTTCGGTTTATATACCCAACTTCCAAAATTACGCCAAGACCATGAGATATTGTTCAAGAAATTACAAGTTCTGCTTCGCTTTTTTTCCTTTTCTTTTCTTTTTTTTAAAGTCTTATGATAATTATGTGAAGTGTTCCGTGTAACCTGACATTGAAAACACATTTAGAAAAAAAAGAAGACATTCTTAGCTGATGAACATACGGACTATGTGAGAAATACTTCGCAAGCCAACAGGTTGAAGTGATTGTCTGTAGGGAGGGACAGCCAGAAACTTGGGTATATAAGAGTGTATAAGACTGAAGGTGTGAAGAGTGTATAAAAGACTGAAGGTGTGAAGAGTGTATAAAAGACTGAAAGTCTGAAGAGTGTATAAAAGACTGAAAGTCTGAAGAGTGTATAAAAGACTGAAGGTCTGAAGAGTGTATAAAAGACTGAAGGTCGAAGAAGAGTGTACAAAAGACTGAAAGTCTGAAAAGTGTATAAAAGACTGAAGGCCTGAAGAGTGTATAAAAGACTGAAGGTTTGAAGAGTGTGTGAAAGACTGAGTGTCTGAAGAGTGTGTGAAAGACTGAAGGTGTGAAGAGTGTATGAAAGACTGAAGGTGTGAAGAGTGTGTGAAAGATCGAGTGTCTGAAGAGTGTATGAAAGACTGAAGGTCTGAAGAGCGTATGAAAGACTGAAGGTGTGGAGAGTGTATGAAAGTTTTCTGGGTGTCCCTTGACAACTCCGGCTGAACCAGACATTGCACAGACTTTGTATCAAGACCTTCGTGGTCAGCTCTTCCCAGAGTTATTGTGGGGCACCAGATTCACGAGGTTGTCACTTCTGAACCTCAGACCAATTTCAGTCATTTATACTCCATGCTAAAACTAATACAACAAAGGTTTATTTTTTTGTACTATCCTAAATATGAGAAGAAACTTTAAAGAGACCTACATGCAAACAAACACACTGTATCACAACATGCTCTTGGTGCAGAAATCATCGAAATAAGTTTAATTAAACTTTGTCTTCAGGCTAAAAGCCAATAAATTTCCAATCATTCTTCTGCACGTTGGCGTAAGATTGTTATTTTCATATTCGTGCTCGAAGATCATCTTGGCACGCGAGTATTTAACATAATAATTATACGTGTGTGTTTGTTTTTTTTTGTGATGAAATTTTAAAAGAAAGCAGCCCTCTTTAAAGTGACCCCCTGTCCACCCCCCTCACCTCCCTCCTTTCTCAAGGCGACGATGTAAACCCCCCCCAAACAAACAAACAAACAAAAAAAAAACAAACAAACAAAAAAAGAAAACTTTCAACCGTTTTAGACTGCCTTGATAATTCTCTGATTCGTGTTGTTTGTGGTTCACCAGTCGGTAGTAGTCGGAAGAGGGGGGGGGGGGGGGTTGGGGAAAAAGATGAAGAAAAAGACGGAAAGATTTGGTTCAAGTCAGCAATCCTAAATTGAAATTCTCTGGCGATTTGCTTATGTCAACAGGTGGAGTTTCTGGCAGCGTTTTCAGGCAGCCAGGGATATGTGGCTTTAATATGTGCTGTCCCTCTCTGCATACAGGTGGGGGCTAGGTAGGTGCTCTTGATTTGTTAAAATTCTAAGCTGTATTGTGTTGTACAATGTTTTATTACATTTTATTGTATTGCATTGCACTGAATACATTTCCTGATACGACTAGATGTCTGCGGAAACTTTTGCCTCCAGAAGACAGCGTTTCTATGATTTTGTGCAATCCATTTTTTAAAAAAATCTACGATCCATATATCTCCACTATTTCATAATTGATGACCCGATATATTATCATCTGAATGAGAAAGAATACCTACTCCATGACATACTGAAGCCACTAGTCTGTTGACTTTAAAACTAAAGACAGACAGAAAGAAAGAAACAAAAAAAAAAACCTCCTGGAGATACCAAAGCGAAATTTGAAATCCTTGGTGGTGAGCTTTCCTACAGCGTTGCTGACCCAGTTATTTGAAACTCACTGCTTCTCACCTTAAGACACCAGCCCACCTTACCTGTTTTCAACAGCACAGCTACAAAACTTGTGTGTCTTTTCAGCCAAGCATGTCAAACAATGGGCTTTCCACACTAGGGAGTTGTTATACTTGAAAGAAAGAAGGTCTGAAGAGTGTATAAGACTGAAGGTGTGAAGAGTGTATAAGACTGAAGGTGTGAAGAGTGTATGACAGACTGAGTGTCTGAAGAGTGTATGAAAGATTGAAGGTGTGAAGAGTATAAAAGACTGAAGGTGTGAAGAGTGTGTGAAAGACGGAGTGTCTGAAGAGTGTATGAAAGACTGAAGGTGTGAAGAGTGTATGAAAGACTGAGTGTCTGAAGAGTGTATGAAAGACTGAAGGTCTGAAGAGTGTATGAAAGACTGAAGGTCTGAAGAGCGTATGAAAGACTGAAGGTGTGAAGAGTGTATGAAAGCTCGAAGAGTAAGTTGTCAACTAGAATTGCGCCATAGAATGTCGATTTTTCTTGTTATCGTTGTTTGTAGCTGTTTTGTTGTTGTTGTTCTTCTTCGTTACTATACATTATTATTATTATTATTGTCACCATCGTTATTATCACTATTTATATTATCATTTAAGGAATTGTCATCCTCCTCTCTCTCTCTCTCTCTCTCTCTCTCTCTCTCTCTCTCTCTCTCTCTCTCTCATGATGTCCATGGACACTCTTATTAATATGCTGGCATCACCCACTGATGAACACACACCAGCCCACACGTCTACAGTATACGCTGGGGACCCTGAGAGATTCAAAGTCTGATCTCAGTTGACATGTGTTTCATCTTTTGTCTGTTATTGGAAAGGCCCAGTATGAGTTTGCCCCAATCTCAGGTAGTCTTCGCAATATTGGCATTGAAATTATTTTAATGTTTGTTTTGGTTGGTGATATTTCTTGCTCTTCCCTTAAGTCTGGATGTGCGGCCACTTCCTCTCTTGATGTTCAGATCTGAAGATGGTCTGTGGTATAGTGGCTTTGCTCTTGTTTGCTTAAATGATTCTTCAGATTTCCT
>JADBJO010006568.1:80000-82500 GCA_016801955.1 Conus betulinus
TGTGTGTGTGTGAGAGAGAGAGAGAGAAAATGTGTGCGTGCGTGCGTACGTGCGTGTGTGTGTGAGTGTGTGTGTGTGAAAATGTGTGTGTGTGTGTGTGTTGTGTGTGTATGCGTGTGTATGTGTGTGTGTGTGTATGTGTGTGTGTGTGTGTGTGTGTTTCTATGTGTCTGTGTGTGTGTGTGTGTGTTTCTATGTGTCTCTGTGTGTGTATGTGTTTTACACTGTAAATGGGTGGTGAAGAGTAAACAAGACTTCAAGGTGTTTGTAGTCCTATCTGTTTTTGCACTGAGGTTATCTCAGATTAAGAAATGTGCTAAGCTGCAGTACAATCGAGGGTTGACAGTCACTCCTTGGATGAAAGGCAACAGGAAAGGTCTCCATTTTGAACTGCATTGTCTAATTGAATGATATGCATGACGTGTGTGCCAACTACCAATGCATATACTTATTATGCGTAGTAATACATGTGATTGATAGCCTCCATTGACGGATATCCCTCGTGGATGCTCATAATTTTCTCATTCTCTAACCAACCCTAACAGCAAACTTGAAAAACAAATTTTTACAGAGAACCCGTACCTTTGAAATGATCTTATCCTGTTTCTCCCTTTTTAACACGTAACATTTCAAGTGTGTAATGCGATATCTGATTAAACATATTCATCATTTTGATGATTTTTTTCTTGTTTGTTTGGTGTCAACAGATACTGTGTTGCATGTAACACATGCAGGGATAAGATCGCCCGTGTGAAACCGTAATAAAAGAAGTAGGGCAACGCAATGAAATTTTCCTCAATGTCCGCGATGAACAGTGGAATCATTCTGTCCGCTAAAATGTTGGGAAAACGTTAGGTGGAAGCTATTGTTGGTTCTCACAAACATCTTTAGCAGGTTTTTTTTTTTTTTTTTTTTTTAAATCTACTTATTGACTTGTTTACTCATTTGTTGGATCATTGCCCCTTTTAAAATTGAAAACGACGAAAAGAAATATCACCCGTTTTGATAATGGTAAGCATGGGAACAAGATCAATGATGACAGTGCCGACAGTGCGATGACAGATGACGGATGTATCATTTTCACTGACATTGATAAGGAAATTAGGTGTACTCCTCCTTTCATTTCGTATGTCACTGAAAATGATACATCCTCCTCAGCGGAGGCATTTCAGCAGACACATGATTTTGACTGACGTAGGGTAAAAACTGTCGCCGGTCGCTCCTCGAGTGACATCCGGACAGTAGAAAAGTCAGTTCAGGTCACGAAAGTTTGAAGTCTTTGCTCCACTCACAAGTTTCACGTTTTCAATGGTGACCTGACTGTTCAAGCTGTTCTGAACAGGTACACGGCGTCAAACTCCAACACAATCTGTAGGCTTCTGTCTCATAATAAGTCAGTTTTTATCTATTCATAATCAATCTCATTAAAGTAAGGCCTGAAAGTCTGAAATGGTAGATAACCAATCAAAAGAAGCGGGATTTTCTAAGAAGCAAGGTTATAAATAGCAACAGGAAAAGATGTCTCATGAGAACTATCTGCCACGGAAATCTCTTTCCGCCATCTGTACACATGACATCAAACTGTCACGTGCAGTTACTTCATCAGCCTTCTGAAGCGAAAAGTAAACATGTCCATCTGTCCAACCAGTTTTACTCGTACAAGATTTTGACCTATTTGTACAAGATTTTGATCTGTTTGTGCAAGATCTTGACTATTTGTACAAGATTTGGACCTGTTTGATTCAACGCCAATCTTGCGCCAAATTCGAGAAGATCAGTTAATGCTCGCTTTTTGGTTGTCATCGTCCTGAATGTTGTTTCTCTTGCCTGAAGAAGACCTAAGAGGTCGAAACGCGCGCGACGACGTGTGTTGTCAATTAATCTGTGGGTCATGTTTGACTGGTGGAGTTTCTTTAAATTCCTTTTAATATTTGTTGGTAGCGGCTCTCCATTCCTTAACCCCCCCCTCTCTCTCTCTCTCTCTCTCTCTCTCTCTCTCTCTCTGGCCTACAGGGCTGGGCGCTGGATTGTGCTACACGCCCTGTGCGACAATCGCTGCACCTACTTCCACAAGTACCGCACGGTGGCCAATGGCATCACTCTGGGCGCGCCAGGACTGGGGTTTCTGGCCGGCCCCTACCTGCTGGGTTGGCTGATGGACAGCTATGGCTGGCGCTACGCCATGGTCGCTCATGCAGGCCTGATGGCTCAGGTGAGAAGTGTGGAGGCCTCTCTGCTTTGCAGTGGGGTGTGGGGTGGAATGGAAGGACGTGGAGGACAAGGGCGAGGGGAGTACATGGATGGTGAACTGGCTGGGTTTGACTGTGGCCAAATAGGTGGGGGTGGGTGGGGGTGGGGGGGGGGGGGTGGATGAATACTAATAATGTTAGAGGCAGTTACACATTTTGTAGAGCAGAAGCACAGACCAGAACGCCACTAACTCCACTAAAAAAGAAAAGAAGTCTAGCAGCAGCAGCAGCAGCAGCAGCAGCAGCAGCAG
>JADBJO010006568.1:90000-100000 GCA_016801955.1 Conus betulinus
CGATAGTTTAAGATAGGATTTTATAATTATTGCTGACAGTGAGGATAATCTTGATGGAGTCACCTGTCACTTGGGGGGGGGGGGGGGGGGTGGAGAAGAATGGGGGTTGGAGGGAGAGGGAGGAGAAGGGGGCAGGGGAAGGAGGATGGTGACAGGTAGTGTGTGTGAGTGTGTGCGTGTGTGTGTGTGTGTGTGTGTGTGTGTGTGTGTGTGTGTGTGTGTGTGTGCGCGCATGTGTGTGTGTGTGTGTGTGTGTGTGTGTGTGTGTGTGTGAGAGAGAGAGAGAGAGAGAGAGAGTGTGTGTGTGATGGAGAAGGGGGGGGGGGGGGGGGGGGGGGGGGGGGCGAGGGCAGACTAAAACATGAAAGAACGAAAGAAAAAGAATACAATATCCATCACTTTCTTATTTTTCAACAGTTATCCTATTCTGTTGTACAGCTCTGACTTACGGCCCTTCCTACATCCTGCTGAGTCCCATCATCCTTCACTACGTGCCTGTGTCCGATCTGTCCATGGCCTTTGGCCTCGTCATGCTGTGCAGCGGGCTGGCCTATATTACAGCCACCCCCATTGCTGGTCAGTTGGGCTGTGTCCGGTCGGCTGTTTTGCTCTGCTGTCTGCTGGCTTTGCTGTCTGTCTGCTGTGTGGCTTGCTTTGTTGTCTGCTGTATGGCTTGTTTCGTTGTCTTGGATGTATGCTCATGCCTTGATTTGTTGTCTGGTTGTATCACGCCTTGCTTTGTTGTCTGGTTGTATTGTGCCTTGCTTTGTTGTGTGGCTGTATGCCTTGCTTTGTTGTCAGGTTCTATCATGCCTTGCTTTGTGTCTGGCTGTGTTCTGCCTTGCTTTGTTGTCTGGCTGTATGCCTTGCTTTGTTGTCTGGTTGTATCACGCCTTGCTTTGTTGTCTGGTTGTATCAGGCCTTACTTTGTTGTCAGGTTGTATCAGGCCTTGCTTTGTTGTCTGGTTGTATCACACCTTGCTTTGTTGTCTGGTTGTATCAGGCCTTGCTTTGTTGTCTGGCTGTATGCCTTGCTTTGTTGTCTGGCTGTATGCCTTGCTTTGTCTGATCGTATTATGCCTTGCTTTGTGGTCTGGTTGCATTGTGCCTGGCTTCATTGTGTGGTTGTATTTTGCCTTGCTTTCTTGTGTGGTTGTATTATGCCTTGCTTCGTTGTCTGGTTGTATTATTCCTTGCTTTGCTGTTTGATTGTATTGTGCCTGGCTTTATTGTCTGGTTGTATTATGCCGTGCTTTGTTGTCTGGTTGTATTATGCCTTGCTTTGTTGTCTGGTTGTGTAATGCCTTGCTTTGGTGTTTGATTGTATTGGGCCTGGCTTTATTGTCTGGTTGTATTATGCCGTGCTTTGTTGTCTGGTTGTATTATGCCTTGTTTTGTTGTCTGGTTGTGTAATGCCTTGCTTTGGTGTTTGATTGTATTGGGCCTGGCTTTATTGTCTGGTTGTATTATGCCGTGCTTTGTTGTCTGGTTGTATTATGCCTTGCTTGGTTGCCTAGTCGCATTGTGCCTGGCTTTATTGTCTGGTTGTATTACGCCTTGCTTTCTTGTCTGTTTGTATTAATGCCTTGCTTTGTTGTCTGGTTGCATTATGCCTTGCTTTGTTGTCTCGTTGTATTATGCCTTGCTTTGTTGTCTGCTTGTATTATGCTTTGTTGGATGCCTGGTGTGTGTTTCCTGTAAGGCATGTGTGTGTGTGTGTGTGTGTGTGTGTGTGTGTGTGTGTTTGTGTGTGTGTGTGTCTGTGTGTGCGTATGAGGGAGCTGGGTCGGGGTGTGTGGGGTGGGGAGGGGGGGGGGTCTCAGTACGTGTTTATGGAGATTCAGATTGTGATATCTTCATCCAGCTTTCCATGATGATTGGTGGGGGTTCAGTTTTGACAGCCCATTTCATTGGTAAGGTCTCTGGTTGCGAATTTAACGACAGGCAGATGGCAAACTCGTTTGCAAACGAGTGAAGATACAGTGCTGGGCTGCTTTTCCTTTCTACACTGCAGTCCGTCTGGCTGCGTGATTCCTTTATGACCTTCTTGACCTCAAGCAGGGGAGGCAGCTATTGTTTGTGATGTCGTAACACTGCGGCCACTGTTGGTGTCCGCCAGTGAGGCTGGTTGACCCTGGACAGCTGTGGATGGACGTTTTTGGTGAGAACGTAGTTTTCAAAACCTGAAGTTTGCATACTTGTATCCTTTTTTTTTTTCGTCTCTTTTTGTTTTTGTTTTTGAAATGATATTCAGAGAAGAGGATATTGATGGTGAAGGTGAGGCGTTCCACTCTGGAAGAAGACGGCATGATAAAGTTACGACCTACCTTCCTTTCATAATCTAAAACAGCGTCAACCAGGCCCAGGAGATACAGACACTGCAGTGTTGGTCAGAAAATGTGAGCATTTGAGCGTCCTTTTCAATGGTAAACCTGTCAAAGTCCGACATTATCAGAAAATTAGAAGAAGGGGGGTGAGGAAGAAGGTGGGCAAACGAAACTCAGATATCACAAGTGGCTTCTGACGAAAGTTTATGGAAAATCAACTGATCCAAAAAGAGAGAAAAAGGGTGATTGGATGTAGGACCGTTCTCACACATATAGTATAATTTCATTGGTATGTAATGAATTCCTACAACGTTGCCAACGTTACAATTAGGATTGTTAATATGCATAGGTTTTATACGTAATCTAGTTAGGTAAATGCGGTGTTATAACTTGAGAAATTTAGTGATCAGGGGAGATTACTCCACCTGTTGTGTATGACTCAAAGTATTCTCTCCTTTGTTTCAGAATGGGAACAGGGGATCGGGTTGGGGGGGGGGGGGGGGGGGGGGGGAGGGGGGGGCTTGGGAAGAGGCACAGTTGGGGCGGAGGGGGGGGAGGTGTTATTGTCGACTGTACGATGTCCACTCGTCTTTACTTGCGATATGGTGTAGTCATTTGAAGCATGACATTGGTAGGAAGACTGGACTGGTGTTGATCTTACTCTTCGCCTTTCTGTGTGCTATACCTTGAGCCTCTCTCCTGTTGTCTGTCTTTTCCAGTCTTTTCTTCAACTGTGCACTTGTTCAGGTTCTTAGGGTTATCTAGAGAAGCTGCCATTCACATTTTGCGTTTTTATTTCCCTGACAGGCATGGCATACGACATCACCCAAAGCTATAGCGCTGCCTACTATATTGCGGGTAAATCTCTCTCTCTCTCTCTCTCTCTCTCTCTCTCTCTCTCTCTCTCTCTCTCTCTGACTGAACTGTTAAGCTGACTGATAAAACTACTTAGAGTCTTCTCACCAGGGAGACCTGTCCCATGAAATCAGGGAGGTCACTCTCGCTGAACGCGAATTCTGACACTAGATTATCTCCTTTACGGATTTCCGAACATCGTGTGTGTTAAAAGTGCTTACTGTACTGTCAGCAAGTAGCAGTGACAATGCACCTGTCATCTGTGAACGCAGTGAGCGACACAGGCAGCCCAAGGGTGACCCAATTTTCAAAGGAATTGAAAGTACATCTGACTGTTAACAGGAGCACACAAATTGTAAGACAAAACGCGACGCGTTTCGGCCTCTTTGGTCTTCTTCAGGCAAGATAAACAACATTCAGGACAATGATATCGAAGAACGAGCGATCACTTCTAACATTCGGCGCAAGATGGGCGAACTCATACAAACTCGCATCAAGGAAATTTATATTACACACGCACGCACGCACGCACGCACGCACACAGAATCACCGTATTGATGGTAAAAAATGTGATCGACTAAGAACGGAGAGATTGAGGACAGGCGTGACACACATTAACAGACATCAATGAACGACAATCAACGAACGACAATCAATGAACGACAATCAACGAACGACAATGAGTGAACGACAATCAGTGAACGACAATCAATGCACGACAATCAATGCACGACACAATCAGTGAACGACAATCAACGAACGACAATCAATGAACGACAATCAGTGAACGACAATCAATGAACGACAACCAATGAAGGACAATCAATGCACGACAATCAATGAACGACAACCAATGAAGGACAATCAATGAACGACAATCAATGAAACGACAATCAGTGAACGACAATCAATGAACGACAATCAGTGAACGACAATCAATGAACGACAATCAGTGAAAGACAATCAATGAACGATAATCAGTGAACGACAATCAATGCACGACAATTAATGAACGACAATCAGTGAACGACAATCAGTGAAAGACAATGACCGATAATCAATGAACGACAATCAATGCACGACAATCAGGGAACGACAATCAATGCACGATAATCAATGCACGACAATCAATGAACGACAATCAATGCACGACAATCAATGCACGACAATCAGTGAACGACAATCAATGAACGACAATCAATGCACGACAATCAATGAACGGCAATCAATGAACGACAATCAGTGAACGACAATCAATGAACGACAATCAGTGAAAGACAATCAATGAACGATAATCAATGAACGACAATCAATGCACGACAATCAATGAACGACAATCAATGCACGACAATCAATGCACGACAATCAATGCACGATAATCAATGAACGACAATCAATGCACGACAATCAGTGAACGACAATCAATGCACGACAATCAATGCACGACAATTTCCACTCCAGTGTCCCATTTACTTCTCTCTCACGGCCTGTTACAGTCAGCATTGCTGGCTTGAACACCCCGCTTTTCACTCTATGCAGCACTTTCCGCTGTGAACAACAGACACAGCATAAAGCGTTTTAGACGAAGAAACGCATATAATGTTCTTCAAGGGACTCTAACTGCTGTTATTTTATTGTTATAAGTAGCAGTAATAGAAGTAGTAGTAGTAGTAAAAGTAGTGGGTAGTAGTAGTAGTGTTGGTAATCACAGCAGCAGTAACATGGTGATGCTGTTGATAATGACGACAATAACGATGATGCTTATTATGATGAAGTCCATGATGATTACGTTTTCTTGTTGTTATTATTGTCTTATTACCTTATGTCTACGTTTTGTAGCCCTCATTTGTAATTCGTGATTTTGTTTTGAAACAAAATAGGATTCATTATTCAAAAGAAACAAAAACATGAAGCGTTAACACCAACAGAGAACCAAGACGAGATCGTAAACAATTTGAAACGAGCCGCGTGAAGGTGGATTCAACGCTGGCTGTTAAATGAAAGTGGACTGTGACATCATAAGAGGTCAGCAGAAGGTCATGACTGCAGCACAGTCACAAATGACGCAGGCTTTGTACTCCATGTCAACGCCGCACTGCACGTTGTGGCTGTTCCTAAATCCACAGGGGACAGGACACATCTCTAACCTTACTTTCTCCACTCCTCGCTTTGGTTGCAGTCCCCCGTTCGGTCGGCCAGTCGGTCAGTCGGGAGATTAACGTCCTATTGGCCGGAGGCCCTTAAGTACAGGATGCACTCGCAGACTGATGTCTGCATACTTTGCGGGTGTGGTTGCCGTTGGCGATAGTGTGTCTGGTTCTGTGTTGGGGCCGTTGTCTGTCGGTCTCTCAGCTATGGTTCCTTGTGAACTTGGGTTCACATGCAGGTGGTGGTCGGCCGACGATGGGAGTCGGTTTACTTCGCCTGTTTCCTCCTCAAAAGGCCTAGACTTCAGGGCCACCAGGCGGCCTTTTTCATGCTCGGGTGGCGATGGTCCTGTGCCGTGTGAGGCCGCCCATGTCCAACCCACAAAAACATGGTATCCCTGGCCACGGCAATCGTAGTCAGACAGCGCTCCATCGCCGATCGCCCTACATCTCCAGGAGCCGTCCCCCGGCGACACAGGCTAGACCCGCCGTCACCCAGAGGGCTGGAAGGTTCGCTGCGCCGCCTGACGCTGATCTCTCACATCAGTGTTCCTCAAAGGAGATCTGCCACTTCTCTCGTGGCGTCCGCTGCTATGCCACGTCACCGTTATGTTCGTTCGTTTGCGCAGGTCATGAAATACTGGAAACACACGGTCATTAAATAGTTCCGGGAACCCACAGTGCAGGCACGCCTGAAGAGAAATGGTCAACTGCCTTGGTTGCTTTCTCAGTCACTCATGTATGCCGGCTTTTTTGTTGTCTCAGTCAGTGATGTATGCCGGCTTTTTGTTGTCTCAGTCAGTGATGTATGCCGGCTTGTTGTTGTCTCAGTCAGTGTATGCCAGCTTGTGTTGTTGTCTCAGTCAGTCATGTATGCCGGCTTGTTGTTGTCTCAGTCAGTCATGTATGCCGACGACGTGTTGTTGTCTCAGTGATGTATGCCGGCTTGTTGTTGTCTCAGTCATGTATGCCGGCTTGTTGTTGTCTCAGTGATGTATGCCGGCGTGTTGTTGTCTCAGTCATGTATGCGGGTGTGTTGTTGTCTCAGTCAGTGATGTATGCCGGCTTGTTGTTGTCTCAGTCATGTATGCCGGCTTGTTGTTGTCTCAGTCATGTATGCCGGCTTGTTGTTGTCTCAGTCAGTCATGTATGCCGGCTTGTTGTTGTCTCAGTCATGTATGCCGGCTTGTTGTTGTCTCAATCATGTATGCCGGCTTGTTGTTGTCTCAGTCAGTCATGTATGCCGACGTGTTGTTGTCTCAGTGATGTATGCCGGCTTGTTGTTGTCTCAGTCATGTATGCCGGCGTGTTGTTGTCTCAGTCATGTATGCCGGCTTGTTGTTGTCTCAGTCAGTGATGTATGCCGGCTTGTTGTTGTGTCTCAGTCAGTCATGTATGCCGGCTTGTTGTTGTCTCAGTGATGTATGCCGGCTTGTTGTTGTCTCAGTCATGTATGCCGGCTTGTTGTTGTCTCAGTCATGTATGCTGGCTTGTTGTTGTCTCAGTCATGTATGCCGGCTTGTTGTTGTCTCAGTCAGTGATGTATGCCGGCTTGTTGTTGTCTCAGTCATGTATGCTGGCTTGTTGTTGTCTCAGTCATGTATGCCGGCTTGTTGTTTGTCTCAGTCAGTCATGTATGCCGGCTTGTTGTTGTCTCAGTCAGTGATGTATGCCGACGTGTTGTTGTCTCAGTCAGTGATGTATGCCTGCTTGTTGTTGTCTCAGTCAGTGATGTATGCCGACGTGTTGTTGTCTCAGTCAGTGATGTATGCCGGCTTGTTGTTGTCTCAGTCAGTGATGTATGCCGGCTGTTGTTGTCTCAGTCAGTGATGTATGCCGGCTTGTTGTTGTCTCAGTCAGTCATGTATGCTGACTTGTTGTTGTCTCAGTCATGTATGCCGGCTTGTTGTTGTCTCAGTCATGTATGCCGGCTTGTTGTTGTCTCAGTCAGTCATGTATGCCGGCTTGTTGTTGTCTCAGTCAGTGATGTATGCCGGCTTGTTGTTGTCTCAGTCAGTCATGTATGCTGACGTGTTGTTGTCTCAGTGATGTATGCCGGCTTGTTGTTGTCTCAGTGATGTATGCCGGCTTGTTGTTGTCTCAGTCATGTATGCCGGCTTGTTGTTGTCTCAGTGATGTATGCCGGCGTGTTGTTGTCTCAGTCATGTATGCTGGCTTGTTGTTGTCTCAGTCAGTCATGTATGCCGACTTGTTGTTGTCTCAGTCAGTGATGTATGCCGGCTTGTTGTTGTCTCAGTCAGTCATGTATGCCGACTTGTTGTTGTCTCAGTCAGTGATGTATGCCGACGTGTTGTTGTCTCAGTCATGTATGCCGGCTTGTTATTGTCTCAGTCATGTATGCTGGCTTGTTGTTGTCTCAGTGATGTATGCCGGCGTGTTGTTGTCTCAGTCATGTATGCCGGCTTGTTGTTGTCTCAGTCATGTATGCCAGCTTGTTGTTGTCTCAGTCAGTCATGTATGCCGGCTTGTTGTTGTCTCAGTGATGTATGCTGGCTTGTTGTTGTCTCAGTGATGTATGCCGACTTGTTGTTGTCTCAGTCAGTCATGTATGTATGCCGGCTTGTTGTTGTCTCAGTCAGTGATGTATGCCAGCTTGTTGTTGTCTCAGTCAGTGATGTATGCCGGCTTGTTGTTGTCTCAGTCAGTCATGTATGTTGGCTTCTTGTTGTCTCAGTCAGTCATGTATGCCGGCTTGTTGTCTGCTTCTCCACTGGATTGGCCCGCTGCCTTCTGCATGTGTATGTAGCTCCCTATGTGTGCTTCACACTTGACAGTTTCATGCTGTTAGCGGCAACGTACGGCGAACAGTCAGCCAGTTCTTCTTCCTCTGCTTTTTAGTGGTGTTCTTCTTCTTCTTCTTCTTTCTTCTGTAGTCGATTTTTTGGTTGCGTGCGATCATCAGTCTTGTCTGTGATGAATCTCACAGTCTTTACGAGGTCTTCACGGCTGCCCCCAAACTGCATCTGCAGCTCTGCACTCTCTGGCCAGGTTTGACGCCGTAGAACATCATGGGCTGAACAGTGTTGGAGGATGTGTTCTGGGGTCTGAGATATTCGTCTTTGTGGGCAATCTTTACTTCGGCTGAGGTGGCTCAGCAGTCGGCAGTGGCCGGTTCCCAGTTCTCAGAAGAGGATGGTTTACTGGTATCTTTAGATCTGATGGATTGGATCAGCACCATGTCTGCACCCAGCCTTCTGTCCCACTGGTTGTGGATGATAGCAGCCTGTCCATGATTAGGAGGCAGGGAGAGTTCCAGATGAACAGGAAATAGTGAATGCCTTCAGTACGCCTAATGGAACTCTCTCACAGAAACTTGCGCAAGGGGAAGATACTCATCCACTCACATCGTGACCTCTGGGCCATCAGAGGGCTACAGGTTTCGGCTCAAGAACTTAACACACAGTTGTTAAGTACTGCCACGCTACTCCTGCCGGCTGTAATTTGACACCCTAGGGCGACGCGCGGCTTTCTGTCTCCTGGCTATGTCAGTTCTGAATGGTTAGTTTTTTGATTGATCAAACATTCTGCAGGCTCCAAAGAGTACATGTCAGATGGGACTACAGGGCTTTATGTCTCCAGGCTATATCAGGTTTCAAAAGAGTGCATGTCAGATGGGACCACAGGGACTTTATGTCTCCAAGGTATATGAGGTCTTATTTGTCAGTTCGTTAATTCGTCAAACTTTTGCAGGCTCTAGAGAGCGCGTGTGAGATGGGACTATACCGTACGGGGGCTTTTTGTCTCCAAGCTATATCAGTTACACTTTGTCAGTTCGTTAATTCGTTAAACATTCTGCAGGCTCCAAAGAATACATGTTAGATGGGACTACAGGGGCTTTTGGTGTCTAAAAAGATGCAGTGTTGTTTAAAAAAAAAGCATACCCAGAGGTTTACAGTATTTAACAATAAATTTCAATCACTAGAAGATAATTTAGGGATGAAATATTTGAAGATGTGCGCTTTGTCTTTCTGTCTTTTCTTTCAAGGTTCCCTCGTTGGTACAGGAGCTCTTCTGCTTTTGTTTCTGCTGTTCGTCAAAGACCTTCAACCTCCAGGGGTTAAGGTCGACAAAGTGGACAAACTGCTGTCCACCAATCAGAAGAGCTGTGACAATTCAGAACAAGACGTTGGATGCGAAACGGCCAATGGAAACTGGAGTGATAGAAACACTGAGCACGAAACACCCAATGCAAAATTCTTGTGATGTTAAAACGCAAAATAGTTATCATGAACCAGGCGATAGTCAAAAGCTGTGGTAGAATTGTGCAGAAAATGAACATTGGTATCCCAAAAAACATTAGTGCACAAACACTGATGACGTGTGGTCATCACCAACAACACGATGCACAAAAACTGATGTTGTCTAGCCATCACAAGCGACACAACATCATTACACATCAAATCAGATGGGACTACAATGTGGAGCCTTTTGCTCATTATGTGGACAAATGATCTTGATACATGCAATTATTCAAATGGACACCACAACAGTTATATTAACAAAAATGGTAAAGATTGAAAGCTTGATAATTGCTTGGTGTGTGTACGTGCGTGCGTGCGTGCGAGCGTGCACGCTCCTGTGTATGTGTGTGTATGGGGAGGTGGGGGAGGGTAAGAGAGCGAGAGAGAGAGAGTGTGTTATTGTTGTTGT
>JADBJO010006568.1:105000-107500 GCA_016801955.1 Conus betulinus
TTGTAGGTTTTTTTAATCCTTCATTTTAAACCTATTTTAAACTGTGTTTATATATATATATATATATATATATATATATATATATATATATATATATATATATATATATATATATATATATATATTCGGAAGGAAAGATGGATGAAATAATTCAATCCCCTGACAACACAATTTCCAATGCAGCTGGCGACTCCATTGTGAGACTTTGATCATCATCCTCGACTTTGCTCTGTGTGTGTGTGTGTGTGTGTGTGTGTGTGTGTGTGTGTGGGGGGGGGGGGGCGGACGGGGGGGGTGCGTGCGTGTGTGCGTGCATGTGTGCAGGCGAAAATTGATAACAGACATGAGTGCAGAAACATTCGTTAGAGTAGTGATAATTGAAAGTGTCCCAGATGCACCAGCCGCCGTGGCGAAGTGGTTAGCGTCGCGGACTCCCAGCTGGGAGGTCGTGTGGGTTCGAATCCCATCAGAGTCCTGTGGGTTTTTCTGCCCCGACGGCTCCTACCCAGAGTTGAGTTTGCTGCAGACTCAGTTGGGAAGACTGGGACACACACAGTCGAGCTTCATCCACTTAATGGATGCGTTTCTGAGAGTGTTGTTCAAATTTCCTGACCAACATTGCAGGTGCCTGTATCTCTCGGGCCTGGTTGACACCGGGATATATTATGAAACACCACCGAAGTGACCCGGCAGCAGTGCAGTGTCTCCTCCGGTGGGTTGCCTCCTGACGACTTGACATTGACTGCTGCCTGTGGATTGCCGGTGCTGGGGCTGCGGCGGGGCCGACCGGGCTGTGGGTGTGGACAGGGTGTCGGAATGAGCGGCGTGGGGGTGCACTGCCTCTGAGGTGCGCAGAGGTTGGACAGCAAAAAAAGAAGAAGAAAAAAAAAAAAGAAGTCCCAGATGTGAGGTGAATTGTTTATGCTTAGGTCCATTCCCCCCCCCCCGACCTTCCCCCCCCCCCCCCCCCCCCCCCCCCCCCCCCCCCCCCCCCCCAGTCCGTCCCTCTCCTTGTCACCAGCTCCACGTAAAACGCCACACGAACATCCATCCACTACCTGTGTACGTTTGAGCTGGGTCGTGACAAATTTAGTGCAGCGCTCATGGTCTTAGTTAGTTGTTTCTCGTCACGCATATGCGACTCTCGTGTTAAACCCCATTTGTTCAGATGAGTGTGTGTCGTGGCGCGCGCGTGAGCACGCACGCACGCACGCACGCACGCACACACACATACATACACGCGCGCGCGCAACGCGCACACGCGCGTACACACCCGCTCGTACAGATACACACACACGCGCACACGTATGCACGCACGCACGCACGAATCCACACACACACACACACACACACACACACACACACACACACACACACACACACACACACGTACACACACGCACACACATTCACGAACACTCACAGGAAGATAGACAGACAGACAGACCGAGACAGACAGACACACATACAAAAATGCATGCGAGGGCATGCACGCACGGACACACACAAAAACAGACGCACACACATATGCATGTACGCACACCCGCACACCGACGTACGAACACGGGCGCGTTGTTATCTGAGCTTCTTCTGTGCGTAAGAAGGCTGATACCCATTACCGAAGAGAGAGAGAGAGAGAGAGAGAGAGAGAGAGAGAGAGAGAGAGTAGTAACAAAACTCGCTAGAAGAGTACTTGTTTAATGCTATTCTTTGCTTTAAGAATGGGGGCCAAACCAACGTTTTTGCTTGCATTCTGAGCACACTAGGCTGAAATGAAATGGTTAACGATACTGTGTACCTTATATGAATTTACTATTCGGAATTAACTTAGTAATATGCTTTCACACGAATGTGCCATATACGTTAATATAAAAAAATGAACGTTTGATGGGAGACTCGACTGAGTAAGCATTTCTCTCGTGGTAGCTTTTTTGCATGACCAATTAAACATTTACCGCCTTATATGCGTATAACCTACTAAACTTTCCCACTGATTTAAGGAGTACTCTTCGAGACGTTTATCTTACTAACAGCCAGCAAACTTTGTGCTACTGCACCGCCAAAACGATGGTCACGATAAATTGAATGACAGCAGAAAATCAACGCGTTTCGATCTCGCAGGCAAGAGAAGAAGACAAGGCATCAAACAAAACAACGACTCGTTTGAACAAGGCCTCGAGACCGAAACGCGTTGCTTCTGTATCGCCATATGATTATTCCATTCAATCGGCGATGTCGAAAATCAACTTTCATTCTTTTCTTTTTCTCGTTATTTCATGTCAGCAGTTACACAACGTATAAGTCTATAAATAGGTTCTAATGAAAAAAAAAAATGAAGGATTCAAGTGATGTTTCGTTTCGTTCTGAACCTTAGTTTATATTTTTTTTCAGTATTTTTTTTTTATTTGTTTCCTTTTCAAACTCGGCTTTTGTGTTATCCAAACGACTGGCATGGCATCCATGCCACAACAACAGATCAACTAGTACAACAACAGATCAA
>JADBJO010006568.1:112500-120000 GCA_016801955.1 Conus betulinus
ACACACACACACACACACACACGCCACTCTCTCTCCCTCATCTCTCTCTCTCTCTCTCTCTCTCTCTCTCTCTCTCTCTCTCTCTCTCTCTCTCTCTGGTGGTGTGTCGTGTCTGAACTAGCATGTGCTGCGATGTATATGAAACAGTATGTGGTGTAACCTGTATGAAATAGCATGTGGCGTAGCGTATATGGACTAGTATGTGGTGTAGCATATATGAGCTGGTATGTGGTGCCGCGTATATGGACTGGTATATGATGTAGTGTGTATGAACTAGTATGTAGTGTAAGTGGTATGTCACGTAGCGTACATCACTTAGTATACGGTGTAACGAAGATGAACTAACACTTAGTGTGGTGTACATAAACTGCAGTATGCAGTGTAACGTACACGACCTTGTATGTGGTGTAGCATGTATGAACTGGTATATGGTGTAGTATAATGAGCGTGTATCTGGTGTAGCGTATGAAGACTTCTAGCGTAGTACGTAGACTACTATGTGGTACAGCGTATATTTCTCTATGTGGTGCAGCATACATGAACTAGTATGTAGTGTAGCGTATATGAACTAGTAGCGTATACGCACTAGTATATGTGTAACGTCTGAACAAATATATAATGTATTGTGTTTAGACTTGTATGTAGTGACGACTGCATGGATTAGTACATAGTGTAGTGTATATCGACCATTATGTGCTGTAAATATATATGAAATAGAAGAGTATAAGGACTAGTATGTGGTATAGCGTATATGGACAAATAAGTATGTGGTGTAGTATGTACTGATTGCTATGTGGTGTGACGTATATGGACTGGTATGTGATACAATGTACATGGAGTGGTATGTGATATAATGTATATGGACTGGTATGTGTATATGGAGTGGTATGTGATGTAATGTATATGGAGTGGTATGTGATGTAATGTATATGGAGTGGTATGTGATGTTTTGCATATGGACTATTATGTGGTGTAATATAAAGAGACTGGTATGCGATGTGATGTATATAGGCTAGTATGTAGTGTAATCTGTACGGACTAGTATGTGGTGTAATGTGTATACAGACTAGTACTGTGTGTAAAATATATGCTCCTGTTTGTGGTGAAGTTTACATGGACTAGAAAATGGTGTGTAGGGTATACTGACTAGTATGTGGTGTAGCTCATATGAACTTGTAGCGTATGTGCACTAATATATGGTGTAGCATATATTATGGACAAGTGTGTGGTGTAGCGTATATGGACAAGACTGTGATGTAGCGTATACGGACCAACGTGTGATGTAATGTATGTGGACTAGTAACTTATGTAGAAAATATGGACCAGTAATTGGTGATGCGTCTATGGAGCAGTAACAGGTGATGTCTGTATGGATAAGGATTTGACGAAGCGTATATGGAATAACAGTAGGTGTTGTTTGCATTGGCTACATGTGGTGTAACGTATATGGACTAGTATGTGGTGTAACGTATGTGAACTAGTATGTGATGTAACGTGTATGGACTAGTATGTGGTGTAACGTAAATGGACTAGTACGTGGTGTCATGTGTATGGACTAGTATGTGTTTGTAACATATATGGACTAGTATATGGGGTAACGTAAAGAGACTAGTATACGGTGTAACGTGTATGGACTAGTATGTGGCGTAACGTATATGGACTAGTATGTGGTGTAACGTAAATGGACTAGTATGTGGTGTAACGTAAATGGACTAGTATGTGGTGTAACGTAAATGGACTAGTATATGGTGTAATGCAATGGACTAGTATGTGGTGTCATGTATATGGACTAGTATGTGTTGCAACATATATGGACTAGTACGTGGGGTAACGTATATGGACTAGTATGTGGCGAAACGTATATGGACTAGTATGTGGTGTAACGTAAATGGACGGGTATGTGGTGTAACGTATGTGGACTAGTATGTGGTGTAACGTATGTGGACTAGTATGTGGTGTAACGTATATGGACTAGTATGTGGTGTAACGTATATGGACAAGTTTACGAGTTTGGTGCAGAGCATGTAGAAGGTATGTGATATAGCGTATATAGAATGATATGAGTTGTGGTGTATAGTCTTATTCGTGATGCATTGTCCATGGACTCCCATGTGGTGTAGTGTATATGGATTTATGATGGTGTAGCGTTACGGACTTAGTCTGTGGTGTAGTGTTTTGGGGCTTATAAACTGTGTAGTGTACATGAACCAGGCTGCACACAGCGAAATCTTGATGAAACTGAAAGTGACACTTACATTCATTGCATTTGTAGAATCTTATATTTCAATGTACGTACCTGCTACAAGCTGAAGAATTTTCAGGGGAAATCCTTTTTTAATTGAAAAAGATCGTACTATACCGAATAATGAACACACACACACACACACACACACACACACACACACACACACACACACACACACACACACATATATATATATATATATATATATATATATATATATATATATATATATATATATATATATATATATATATATATATATATATATATATATACATACATACATGCATACATACATATATGTGTACACACACACACACACACACACACACACACACACACACACACACACACACACACACACACGTGTGTGTGTGTGTGTGTATGTGTGTGTGTGTGTGCGTGTGCGTGGTGTGTGTGTGTGTGTGTGTGTGTGTGTGTGTGTGTGTGTACACACACACATGTATGTATGTATGTATGTATGTATGTATGTATGTATGTATGTATGTATGTATGTATGTATGTATGTATGTATGTATGTATGTATGTATGTATGTATGTATGTATGTATGTATGTATGTATGTATGTATGTATGTATGTATGCGCACGTCCCATATCAAAATATCAACTGAGTTTAACATTTCTCTGATTCACGCAGCTAACTACACATCCAGCTAGGTAGATTATGTTCATCTGTTACGACATAGATCAATTTTCGATTTGATTTCGATACCCGAATTATAACTATTTTTCGTTATATACGTTCATGTAGGACCATCCCAAGATCCAAATTGAACATCAGAAAGGGGAGAACATTTGCCAACAGTCGACGATCGTAGGTATTGACAAATGTATGGTGACATGCCTGTGTCAACAGGTGGAGTTTCTGCAGGCTTTTTCAGGCAGTCAGGCTTTTGTGGCTTTGATCTGTTCCCTTCCCCTCTGCATGCAGGTGGCAGTAGGTAAGTGCTGTGTTGTGCCGGAATAGACTGTGATGTGTTGTACTGCACTCCATTGCGTTGTATTGTAATGTACTGTGTTGTACTGCCATGCCTTGAAATGTATTGTGTTGTACTGTATCGTAATGTATTGCATGCTGCTGTGTGTTGTGCTGTATTCTACTGCATTGTACTGTGTTGTGCTGCATCATACTGCATTGTACTGTGTTGTGCTGTATCATAGTGCATTGTACTGTGTTGTGCTGCATCATACTGCATTGTACTGTGTTGTGCTGTATCATACTGCATTGTACTGTGTGGTGCTGTATCATAGTGCATTGTACTGTGATGTGCTGTATCATACTGCATTGTACTGTGCTGTGCTGTATCATACTGCATTGCACTGTGTTGTGCTGTATCATACTGCATTGTACTGTGTTATGCTATATTGTACTGCATTGTACTGCGTTGTGCTGTATTGTACGTATTGCACTGTGTTGCTGTGTATTCTACTGCATCGTACTGTGTTGTGCTTTATTGTATTGTTATGTAGGGCACTGTATTAAACTGCATTGTACCATATTGTTTTGTACTGTATTGTTCTGTACTGTGTTTTACTGTACTGTGTTGTATTCTATTGAACTGTATCGTAATATATTGCATTGTACTGTATTGTGTTTTACTGTATTTACTGTGTTGCACTGTAGTAGTATTGTGTTGTGTTGTGCTCTGTTGTACTGTACTGTATTGGACTGTGTTGTAACATATAATATTGTAATCTACTGTATTTGTTCTGTATTGTACTGTGTTGTACTGCATTGTATAATATTGTACTGCGTTGTACTATGCATAATGTAGTGTACTGTATTGCCAAGTATTGTGTTGTATTGTACTTTATTGCATTGTATTGTATTATATTGTCTTGTCTTGTCTTGTATGGTATTGCGCTATATAGTATTGTATACTGTTCTTCTGTATTGCATTATGCTGTACTGTGCTGTGTCTGTCTCTCGCTCGAACAAAATTGGATGCTATCAATAAGGAGGCCTATCATCGTTTCTCACTCTCTCTCTGTGTCTCTGTCTCTGTCTCTCTCCCTCTCTTTCTGTCTCTCTCTCCCTCTCTCATCTCTCTCTCTCTCTGTCTCTCTCTCTCTCTCTCTCTCTCTGTCTCTCACTCTCTTCTCTCTCCTCTCCCTCCCCTTCTCTCTCTCCCCCCTTCTCTCTCTCCTTCCCCCTCTCTCTCCCTCCCGCTCTCTCTCTCTCTCCTCCCCTCCCACTCCACCCCCCCCTCACTCTCTCCATCTCTCTCTCTCTTTGTCTGCCTGTCTGTCTGTCTCTGTCTCTCTTTGTCTCTGTCTCTGTCTGTTTGTCTCTCTGTCTCTCTCTGCCTCTCTTTCTGTGTCTGTTTGTCTCTCTGTCTCTGTTTGTCTCTCTGTCTGTCTCTCTGTCTCTCTCTCTATGTCTCTCTCTCTGTCTCTCTCTGTGTCTCTGTCTCTCTCTGTCTCTCTCTCTCTCTGTCTCTCTCTTTGTGTCTCTCTCTGTATCTGTCTCTCTCTGTCTCTCTCTCTGTCTCTCTCTTTGTGTCTCTCTCTGTCTCTGTCTCTGTCTCTCTCTCTCTCTGTCTCTCTGTGTCTCTCTCTGTGTCCTCCCCAGGCCCAGTGTCGGGCATGCTGTCAGACGTGCTGTCTCACCGTGTCACCATCATGGCGGGAGGAGCCATGAGGAGTGTCGCTCTGCTGTCAGCCTCCTTCTCCCCAGACCTCTCCACTCTCCTCATCCTCTTTGGGGTCCTGGCCGGTGAGTCATCTGTCTGTCTGTCTGTCTGTCTGTCTGTCTGTCTGCCTTCATGTCTGTCTTTCGCTTTCTGCCTGTTGTTTCTCTGTTTGTCTGTTTGCCTGTCTGTCTTTCGCTTTCTGCCTGTTTGTTTGTTTGTTTGTTTGTTTAGTTTTACGTCTTTTCGCATGGCGTGTTTTTAGACGATTGTGATATTTGTAAATATACACATCAAGATGACACTGGTATTATTACACAAATGAAAACATAACTGAAAATAAAACTTAAATCAGTGAACATGCACAGCATAAACAATGTTAGCTTTTAAAAAAAAAATACTGAAATCTCATACTAATGTACCGATAGGACTGCGAAGTAAATATTTTGATACATTAGCCAAAAATGAATGATCTGAAGTCCGAGTCTTAAAATCATCAATTGAAGGATTATTGGTAACTGAAAATTGGGTAGGTACTGCCGCATAGTGGGGACAGTTAAATAGTACATGAAATGTCAAAAGTCACATATGCATTTTGCAGTATCAACATACATATCGCTTTCTGCCTGTCTCTCTGTCTGTCTGTCTGTCCGTCTGACACCCCCCCTCTCTCTCTCTCTCTCTCTCTCTCTGTTGTCCTTAATCAAATATGCATTTGCATTTGTATAAAAACAAACAAACAAACAAACAAAAATGTTTTTGCAAGGCAAACTCGATCTCTTTGTACTACCAACCCCTCCCCCCCCCCCCCCCCCCCCCTCTCTCTCTCTCTCTCTCTCTCTCTCTCTCTCTCTCTCTCTCTCTCTCTGGCCTACAGGGCTGGGCGCCGGGTTGTGCTACACCCCCTGTGCTACAGTTGTCTGCACCTACTTCCACAAGTACCGCACGGTGGCCAATGGCATCACTCTGGGCGCGCCAGGACTGGGGTTTCTGGCCGGCCCCTACCTGCTGGGTTGGCTGATGGACAGCTACGGCTGGCGCTACGCCATGGTCGCTCATGCAGGTCTGATGGCTCAGGTGAGAATGGCGTCCCTCTGTGTGTAATCTACAGACGGGGAGGGGTAAGATAAGGATTATAGTGAGTACAGAATGTAGGCAGTGTGTAGCGACAACACTGATCAAACACCAAGGCAAAGCACTTAAAACTGCGGAAATAGTGACATCGTCACTAAGAAGCAAAACTGCAGAAATAGTTGCATCGTCACTAAGAAACAACACTGCAAAAATAGTGACATCATTACTAAGAAGCACTTAACTGTAACAGAAATATGAGTAACACATGAATGAAAAGCACTTGATTGTAACAAAAATACTTACAAAACATGAATCAAAGATTAACAAAGCACTAAACTGGAACAAAAAATTCTGATAAAACAGTCGTAAAAAGCACTAAAAATATTACCCCCAAAAACATTTACAAAACAGTAAGAAACAGCACTAAAGTGTAACAAAAATACTAATAAAACATTGACCCCCCAAAAATCACTTGGAAAAGCTGTGTAGGCAAATATTCGCTGCAGAATGCGCAGCCAGTGTTCGTTCTGGACAGTGTTTACAACCTTTACTGTCTGGCAGTTAGAGAACAAACATGAATTATTGGCTGCGTTCCAATGAGTAAATAGATCAGATCATGGATGGACTGAGCAATGTGAGTGGAAGCCGCGCATTTTGTGGCGGTGGCAGCATAGATATGATCACTGCCAATGATTGTTCTGATAGTTTTGTAACAGCTGCAACATCATTTGCAGCTGTGGTGGCAGTAACAGCAGCAAAATTCATAGTTGTAGCAGATTTGAACAGGTGACAGCAGTAGCAACAGCAATATACCGGAGGCTATATCATCATCATCATCATCATCATCATCATCATCATCATCAGTAATCACCATCATCGTCATCATATCATCAACACCATCGTCATCGTCATCATCATCATCATCATCATCATCATCATCATCATCATCATCATCATCATCTCCTCCTCCTCCTCCTCCTCCTCCTCCTCCTCCTCCTCCTCCTCCTCATCATCATCAGGAGAATTCACAGTAGTCGTAACACACTCATAGAAATAGTGAAAAGGATGAATATTTGTGGCGGCAAAACGGTGATGGATACATATTCTGTACGTGCGTGCGTGCGTGCGGGCGGGCGCGCGCGCGCGCGCGCGCGCGCGCGTGTGTGTGTAGTAGTAGTAGTAGTAGTAGTAGTAGTAGTAGTAGTAGTTATACTTTAATTTAACGTCTCTTCACCCTCAAGTGACATAAGCAAAAAAAAAAAAAAAAAAAAAAAAAAAGCATGTGAGAGATTCTGTTAAGTGTTAAGTGTTTATGAGTAAATGTAGCATCAATGCCCATACTTAAGTTTTGGATTCTACAAACACAAATAATCTCAACATTACCAACATCTATCAAAGAAAAATACCAACAGAACTAGAATGCAAAGTTTCTGAAAAAACACTTAAGAAGATCAAGGTCATTAACTATTTGTGTGTGTGTGTGCGTGCGTGCGTGCGTGCGTGCGTGCGTGCGTGCGTGCGTGCGTGCG
>JADBJO010006568.1:125000-127500 GCA_016801955.1 Conus betulinus
TGCTGAAGTTCTTCGCTTGGCTTTCAGTGGATTACACACATACACATTCAAGAGGCAGTCGACTACTACCGAGTCAAGCGGTGAAAAAAAAAAGCAAAATGCAAACACCGAGCAAACAAGAACCAACAAAGAGACCTCCTGGGAGAAAAGCACGTTCCAAGCTTGCACACATCAGCTATACCTCAAAGATTCCAGCCAGCACAAATGAACATTTACCCAAGAACGGGCGCAACCTTTTCCATCATGAAGATAACCAAAGAAACACATACAGAGACACGCAAATACAAGTATCTTTGATTCGGTTTGGAATGAAAGGAAATCGTAAAGGAGAGAGGGGATAGTACAACAAACTATAACGAATAAGTAAGGAGACACTTGCTCCCACAGTGAGATAGATGACACGCCCTGTTTCCTTACTACGTTGACTTGACCGTAGGTTCGCTCCTGAAGTAGGCTCTTCCCAGGCTTTCAGACGACATTTGTTGAGAATATCGTGATTTGTAAAATGTTGTCGTAAGTCCCCCGCAGGCTGGAGGTCAGATGAGGAAAGGGTGAGGGGACAAAGAGGCGAGTGCGCCCGTGTGAAACATGAGATCATTATGAGAACTGGAGATTGAAGTCTACTTAATGCAATACTTTTTTTCTTGACTCACGTGAATAACAAAGTGAGCCAATGGTCATTACTCTTGACTTGGCTACCCGTGTGTGTGTGTGTGTGTGTGTGTGTGTGTGTGTGTGTGTGTGTGTGTGTGTGTGAGAGAGAGAGAGAGAGAGAGAGAGAGAGAGAACTTAGAGGGTGGCTTTTCTTTAGCAACTATGAGTGCCACCACAACCAAACTTGACAGTACATTAATATTAATGACACCACTCCACCTATTCCCTACATGCAGATGTTACCGAATCAGAAAAGCCATAGATATGCGAAGAACATTTTCAGTGGCATTTCCAACTGTATAAGACATCATGAGAAATTACGGTCAGCCACGATTATTGATAATTGATGAACGCATGTCTTATGAAAACAATGCAACAAACAGTCACTTCCATTCTATCACGATCAATCTGTTTAATACAAATCCATCATGTAGAGGCCAAAAAGGAACACACACAAACAAACAAACAAACAAACAAACAAACAAACAAACAACACATCACAGTAAATACAAAACAAAGACTGAACACTGATAAATGAATGGACGTTGGTAAAACTATAACAGAGTAAGAGTACTGGTGAATCAAAGGAGTGAGGTCACATGATAGCAATAAGTCAAACGTGTATTTCTAAAGGTTGTGTGTGTGTGTGTGTGTGTGTGTGTGTGTGTGTGTCATCGTAACAGCGACCAAAATGAATAATCCCAGTACATTATAGATTTGGCTTCCTGACGACAATAATTTGAATAACGCCTATAAGAATGCAGACGTCTGAAACGTCCATGAAATAAGAAAAACGTAATCTGCTTCCTCAGTGTCAGATGGCAACGACCATTTCGAACAAGTCTGTGATACAACGCGCATGTGACGAAAAGTAGACTGGTCCAGGAATTTTTTTTTTTTTTGAAGTGGGTCTCTTTCCCTGAGGCTACGATACAATTAGCGATACACTGGCCTTCTACATCTCCGATGGAAAGTAAAAGTGAGATAAGCATCCCTGATCTCCCCATCTCGACTCCGCCCACCCTTCACTGCCCATCTACCTCCATCTTGCTGTTCCTCCATCCTTCTCTCCACCTCTCATCACACAGGAGTCAAAATAGGCAAATTGTCTCCCTTCGTTTCCATTTACTTGATGATGATGGTTGATCACGACAATGATGTAAACGACAGCTTAGTTTCATTTTCGAATAGGCAGAGAAGGGGATGACAAAGTTCTATGCGGCAGGTGGCCACAAATCTTGGTCTGGAATAGCTGTGATATCAAAAGCATGAAGTAGGGTTTAATGGATGGGGCGGATGACTGGAAATGCACAGTAGACCTTCCAGAATGGGAGAACCATCCAGAGATCATCAGGAAGAGCAGCATGAGACCGGTTATTGTTTTCCACTCAGGTTCATCAAAACAAATGATTCTGATGGAACTCACTGTGCCATTCGAAAGCAGAATGGAGCAAGCGCCCCTCTACAAGGCTGAGAAGTAGGCCAGTCTAGCGAACAGCTTGACGGAATCCGGCTTCCAGGCCTGGGTCCTCGCCTCGCCATAGAAGTTGGAGTAAGAGCATTAATTTTGTAGGCTCATGGCCCCATGAAGCAGATCGGGATTTCAGGCCAGAAGAGGACCACAACCCTGAAGGCAATGGCAGAGGCAGCCGAAAAGAGTTCCAGCTGAATGAAAAAGTGAACTTCATAACGCTTAAATTTCCCAGCCTACAACAGATGTCCCGTTAGCATGCCTGGAGACGCCCATCCATCCAAACGTTGCGGGTTGGAGGAAAGAGGAAAGGTGCATGACCATAACAGCCCCGGGACTTCACAATTGTTTCTTCTTTGATCTGTTGTATGTTCT
>JADBJO010006569.1:0-26547 GCA_016801955.1 Conus betulinus
CAACTTTGGTCATTATATGTCTCCCACTTAAAAAGGATTTCACATAATTGTAGACGTGACCAGAAAGTACTTCGTCCTTTTCTAAATCCAGCTTGATGTGAAGAAAATACATCATGTTTATCACAGTAATAGGCCATTCTGAAATTTATTTTTTCCATGACTTTTCCAGTATGAGACGTGACTGAAATGGGTCTATAACTAGACGTCTCAGACCGAGGCTTGCCCTGCTTTAGAATAGGAGTCACAATAGACGTCTTCCCACTTATCGGGAATTTGTCCACATTCCCAACATTTGTTAAATAATTTATGTAAAATGACTATCCAGTCTCTGGTAAATGGTTTAACATAGTGTAAGAAATCCCATCCAAACCAACCGAAACCTTTTTATTTCCCAACAGACGGATAGCATTCCTGACTTCCTGTGTAAGATATTGATACATTTATAGTACTGTTGTTGTTTGGTACAGGATCTCTATAGTTATCAGTATTTTTTTCTTTTAATCTAAACGACTTTTGTTCATTAGGCAAACATTCCGTACAACATGTTTTAACGTACATAGATGCAAATTCCTCAGCCTTTTCTTTGGGAGATAGAAATTCTTTACTTGTTGTTTTGATCGGGTAATCTTGGAGTTTAATGCCCGATTTCATTTCTTTCACCTTATCCCACACCTTTTTTCAAGTCTTTACAGTCAGATACTTCATTTAGACAGAACTGTGACCAGTATTGTCTTTTTGCTTGCGCTGTGACTCTGTTTGCTTTTATTTTTGTACTGCACATTTCTTTATGAGCTGCATCTTTTATCTCTTGCACAGGAACTTTTCTAACTTTTAGCCAGTTAAGATAAGCTAATGTTTTTGCTTTAACAGCATCCTCGCAAGCCTGATTCCACCAGACATTCCCTGAGAATGTTTCACACCTTTTTTGATCCTTTTTTTGGAATAGCTAGAGCAGCAGCCTCAAGAACTGCTTTCTGAAAGTTATCAAAAAAGATGTTAACATCCTCACAAATAACTTCACTCTCAGTCTTCTCAGTGAGGTAATTTTGAAAAGTTCCCAATCTGCCTTTATGTAATTAAATTTAGGTATAACATCTTCACCACTAACTTCAGATCCAACGGATTCTTTAAAAGATAAAAGTATTGGCACATGGTCACTACCTAGTGGGTCATTGGCTGTATCCCACTTTGCTGTTAATGCTAAAGCAGGTGAAACAAAGGTTAGATCAAGCGCCGATGCTCTATGATGAGATATGTCTGGGATGCGTAGTTCTCCCGTCGTTAAGCAAAACTAAAGATGAATCCACAACAGTTTCCAGAAAATCAGGGTGAGAAAAACTATTTGACAATCTTCATCCCAGAAAGGAGCATGAGAATTGAAATCGCCACCAACGATCCACTTTTCTTTTAGAACAGTTTAGAGAACGTAACCAATTAGTATTTTGCCCATCAGGGCCCTTAGGGTAATAAACTGATGCAAAATGTAAAATTTGATTGTTTGAAACTTTCAATTTTATAAAGGATGCCGACACATTAACTGTATTTTTTGTAAAAGAAAGAGGACTAACGTACGTGTAATCTAAACCACATGTGTACATAGATAGCTGTACTAACTTTATCAGAATCTTTGCATATATGATAAACCGGGGGATAGTAATAACCTTGTAACTTTGGCAACTTCTGCTGAGTGACATTTAAGGACTGAAGGAGAAGTACATGATGAAATTTACTAGAAAGATGCATACACAAATTATCAATATTAGTTGACAAGGAACGTGCGTTCCATTGTAGAACCGACAAATTATCACATGTGTTGTTCTTTTTCTTCCTGGTCATATGTTAACCTAATTTAATGATGGATAAGTATCATATAGGTGACGCAGTACAATAACCTGATCAAACTGCGAAAAGCACCCGTTACCTAGAGAATGGGGGGGAGGGGGGAGATTTTTCTTTTTTTTTTTTTTTTTTTTTCCACAGGGCTGATCATGGATACTTAACTGACCATCATGAACTCTTCTATGTTGATTTGGGGATGACAGGCTATCACAATGACCTCCTACTGAAAGCTGCTTCACACAATATGATGATTGGGCCCGATGTTGCACAAAAAAAGAGACGCCCGAGCGGAAAATGGCAGATGGTTGCGCTGTTTAACATCCGTAGGCGTCAGCAGAGAAGATGATGATGTTGAACACATTTTGTTGACTAGCCCTCTGCCAGGAAGATGACTGCTGGTCGCCATGTTGACCAGCTGATGACTTGAGGGAAGATGACTGCTGCTCGCCATGTTGACCGACTGATGACTTCAGGGAAGATGAATGCTGGTCGCCATGTCGACCAGCGGATGACTTCTTGGAGGGAGATGACTGTAGGTCGCCATGTTGAACAGCAGTTGACTTCTTGAAGGAAGATGACTGCAGGTCGCCCATGTTGACCAGCAGATGACTCCTTGGAGGGAGATGACTGCAGGTCGCCATGTGACCAGACCAGCAGATGACTTCTTGGAGGGAGATGACTGCAGGTCGCCATGTTGAACAGCAGATGACTTCTTGGAGGGAGATGACTGCTGGTCGCCATGTTGACCAGCAGAAGACTTCTTGGAGGGAGATGACTGCTGGTCGCCTTGATGACCAGCGGATGACTTCTTAGAGGGAATTGACTGCCAGTTGGAATGTTGACCAGCAGATGACTTCATGGAGGGAGATGACTGTTGGTCGCCATGTTGATCAACTGATGAATTCATAAAGGGAAATGACTGCTGGTCGCTATATGTTGATCAGCTGATGGTTCTTCTTCAGGGGACAGTGATTTGGAAGTTTCATAATAGCCTTCCGTTTGAGTTGAAACGGAAAAGAACTTTACAGCAGTTTGTGTAGATTTGCAATCAACACTACAAGCATTCTTTACAACGTCCGCATAAGATTTCTGGTTAACGGACTCTGTCTGTTTCAGCTTCAGCTTTGCTTGACGAATAGCCTCTTAAACGAAATATAGTTCTTTGATTTCAAAACATTCACTTCTTTGGCCATCTTTTTAGCAGGACATCCATGAAAAGCCGATGAATGGTCACCTTTGCAGTTCACACAGAATCTGTCCAAGGTGCAGTTCTCTCGGGGTGTGATGACTGACCACATCTGCTGCATATCTGTACTTTACTTAAACAGTGTTTCTTGGTGTGATGCAAACGCTGACAACACGTACACCTTTTTATTGGCGCACAATATGGGGTATCTTCAACACAACATTGTCAATACTAAGTTTTTTTTTCTGGAAGTGCTTGAAGTTTGAAAGTAATTATTGTCACTTTTTTTTCCCGTTTTTTAAGAACTGATTTTCGGACCCCGCTCACAATACTTGGAACAGAAGACAGAAGACTCTCATCCAGGTCCTTGAAAACAATACCAACTGTTTTTACTTGGGGCTTAGTAGTTTCAACAGCGATACCAGCAATACTTTGTGTCTGCATCAGCTTCTTACTTTGTCTCTCATTTTTTTGCACTGAATATAAAAACTATCATCTCTTAACTTTTTGACAGACACAACTTCACCAGTCACGGACTCTATTGCCTTTTTGTGGTAATGAGATATAGATGTCGCAGGAGCAGAGAGCCGTCACCTGAATCTTTAATAATAACATTATAATCTTCTTTGTTCAACAAATTTGGTACGAAAGATGATTTAAGATAACTAAGTTGAACTTGCTTCAAGGGAGTTGTCACCATCAGGTATGAACTGTTCTTTCCAGTCTGAAATTCCATGGTCAAAAATGATGTCAAAACAAAATGACGACACTCTCCGTGTACATAAGTTACGACATATATTACGTCATTGCTGAGTTCCCGATTAGAACTAGCAAAACAAAACAATAGAAAAATAAAAATTAAAAAAGGAAATTTCACTCTAATACACTTAAAAAAAAAAAGAAAATCAAATAAAAGAATTAAAGAATAGCATTGATGACCTGTAAGCAGTAAAGGCTTACGGCAGTGATCAGATCAATGCGAATATCCAATTGAAGTGTGCCGCTCCAAATGGTCGCCGGTTCAGTGGCCAAAACTGCCATCAACACTGCACGACTCAAAAAAAGGTTGACTGGACGCACATTCCATCTGTGATCACCGCACAAACCAACTTATTGCAGATCATTAAGCTACACACACTGAAAGGATGTTAAATATATAAGATTGTGTCCTTTGGCTTCTACACAAATCTTGATATCTGTTTTTCACTTTAGACCCTCTTCGAAAAGGGAATATCGATTGATTTTCAATCTCATCATCTTCTTTGTCTTCTTCTTGTTCTTCTTCTTCTTCTTCTTTTAAAAAATCGGTTTCAAAAATTTAAGACAGGACGTAAAACAACTTTCTCTCTCTCTCTCTCTCTCTCTCTCTCTCTGTCTGTCTGTCTCTCTCTGTCTGTCTGTCTGTCTCTCTCTCTCTCTCTCTCTCTCTCTCTCTCTCTCTCTCTCTCTCTCTCTCTCTCAGCCAGTTAGTGCCGTAACAGTGTGTGCTAATTGGATTCTGGTCAACGGTGGCTTCAAGCTCAAGTCCGTCTACAATGTATTCCTAATCAAAGCAGTCCATCAATAAGTGACCTGGCTTCCATTTTCCTTGAGCAAAAACATGACTTCAAGGGAATATAAAGTTTAGCGCAATCACTCTATCTCGAGTATTTGTCAACTAAAGGATTTTTGCCTGTCATTATCATCAAAGAACGTATTGATTTCAACAGAACATTTCAACTATTGAAAATCGACATTAAACGCTTCTATTCAACTATCTATTTTTCTGGTTGTTTTATTTTGAATCAATTCCCGTATGAACATACGTACATTACCTCGCTGCTCTCTTTTCAAATCAAATCTGAAAATGTTCTTTACCCTTGTAATGCACAGACTATGCGCTGGTATTGTTTGGGAGTTCTGGATGCGTCTGGACGCCTGTGGTTATCCACCCATTCGTGATCGGTTTTGTTTGAGAGGCGGGAAAGATGGGGTGAGAAGACCGGGCTGCGTGGAGATGTGCTCGGATGCTCAGAACTCAGAACACAGAATAACTTAATAACCTCAAAATAAGGAACAGTGGAGTGGTCTCTGATCTGGCACGATAAAATCCCCAACAGAGTATTTAAATGCGAGCGTTTCGTGTACTAATACTTTTTTCCCGGCTGTTTGTTTGATAATTTGATGTGTGTCCTTGCTGCTGTCAACGCCTGCGGTGTTCAGTTGACTAGGTGTACAAACACTTTGACTGGTTTTGATTTTCATCGTCCCGAGCGAAACATTCGACCCCTTGGAGAATAAAGGCTTCAAACGGTGTATCTATATTCCAGACAAAAAACAAAAAAACAAACCATGAATGACTGGATCAGGCAGCAAATCAACATTGAAGCCATCAGACAGGATCTTCACCTTACGACTATGAAACAGCCGTAAGCCTGTCTAGTACTGGTACGTATCTCGCCATGACTCGTTGTTTAAGACCGGTGTGTGGAGTACAGAAGGTGATGGGCATGGACCGAAGAACTTGAGAATGGATCGTGTGAAGGACTGGGTCGGTCACAGCGCCTCTATGCTGTTGCGCATGACTGGGCACCGTGGGCTTTGCAGATCCCTGATTGGCCAAGCGTCTGTGTCAAGGTTACTTCTACGACTACAGTCATGAGACAACAACATCAATAATTACAACAACAACGACAATTTTTGACTCAGCGTCTATCGGGTTACCCCTACGACTACTGGCATGAGACAACAACGACATTAATAATTGTAACAACAACAACGACGACGACGACAATTTTTGACTCAGCATCTATTGGAGTACCCCTACGACGACTGGCATGAGACAACAACGACATTAATAATTATAACAGCAACATCAACGACGACGACAATTTTGACTCCAGCGTCTATCAGAGTACCCTCCCGAGTGCTCTTCTGGTTTTCGGTTCTGTGTTGTGCCAATAATACATAGAACATTACTGAAAGTGGAAAATAACCAGATTCTCTCCATCAATATTTCCCATGACAATATCGATGTCTTGCAACAACTCAAATACACAAAGGCATAGAGAGAGAGAGAGAGAGAGAGAGAGGAGAGAGAGAGGAGAGAGAGAGAGAGAGAGAGAGAGAGAGAGAGACTGTCTCATCAGTATTTCGTTCGAAAGTGACCGGCCTGAGAAGCCATAGCAAATATTTAACAAGAGTCTAAAGCAAATAAGATACAGGACATTTCTTTCTTCGTGCCGATGAAACAGACTAGAATTAACCCCTCCCCCTCCCCCCCTCCCTCCCCCCCCCCCCCCCCCCCTTCCCCCCGCCTTCGCTCTTCCCAGTGTGTACTACAGTTAGATAGGGTTGCGAAAGTAGAGGGGAAAAAGAAAGAAAGAAAGAAAGAAAAGAAAAAAAAATCTCTGTCCGCTCAACACCATTAATCTTTCATTTCCTTCCGTTCCACCCGTCTCTCTCACTCGTCACTATCTTTGATAACATCAGTGAATAATTATTCTTTCCCCCCTCTCGTGTCTACATACTTGTTTCCTGTCTCTCTGTTTACCCCCAGAATTCTCTCTCTCTCTCTCTCTCTCTCTCTCTCTCTCTCTCTCTCTCTGTGCGTGTATGTGTGTGTGTTGTGTGTGTGTGTGTGTGTGTGTGACAGACAAGACTGACGTCATCGCACCACGTCAAACTAGAACAAAAATAATACAAGCAGTGTATTTCGGGTTATCGGGACTGATCTCTCCTTTACGTTCGGATACGGACCCAGGGGCGTCCGGAAGAGACGTTACGGCCCACGATGTGATTCTGAATAATCCCCCCTCAGGCTGGAAGAAGGCTGGGGATGAAGTGTATTACGGAACTCTTTCCAGGGTTTTTTTTTTCGTTTTTTTTTTTTTTTTTTTTTTTGGTTGTTTTTTTTTGTTTTTTTTTTGTTTTTGTTTTTTGTTTTTGTTTTGTTTTGGGTTTGTTTGGGTTTTTTAAAATTTTTTTTTTGTTCTTTGTTTTTGTGTTTCGTTGGTTATTTTTTTAAGTCATGTTTTATTTTGAAACTTAAGAACAAATCACAAATAAGAAATACAAAAAGCAAAAACGCATACTTATCGAAGTAAGACAATAACAATGATAACAAAACATACATCATCATCATCGTCATCGACATCATCAACATCATTCCTTTACTGCTACTGTGATTACTAATACTATCATTAGCACTATTACTACCCCCCACAATTACTACTACTATTATTATTACTACTACCATTGAAATGATAACATCAGTCACTTATGTACGTGTTTTTTGTTTTTTGGTTTGTTGTTTTTTTTTTTTTGGTTTGTTTGGGGTTGTTTTTTTTAATCTAATATGGATACATATGAACACATGAATAACCACTAACGGTAAACAGGAGAACAATATCAGATAATTGAAACAAAATGACAGAATGTTTAATTGATATAATTGCTCGTTTCCGTCTTGTTGTTGTTATTATTTGTTGTTGTTTTGTTTTGTTTTGTTTTTGTTTTTTTTTTTGTTCTTTTTGGCAAAGTGGAATAATTTCCTTTGGGAAAGACCTAAGCAAAATCCCCAGAGAGCCAAAAAATCCTTTCATTTCGGATTTGGTTATCGTGTTTTCATTCAGTGTTTGTGTGTGTGTGTGTGTGTGTGTGTGTGTGTGTGTGTGTGTGTGTGTGTGTGTGTGTGTGTGTGTTTTCATATCATAGTCTAGTATATTCTATGCAACTGCAACTGAGTTTTGATGTCGTAAAGCGAAGGTCAAAATGTTTACCTGATCTGATTTTACGATCTAACACACATTTTCCGCTTATTGTTATTTTGTGTGTGTGTGTTTCATAAAAAAGAACAGTACCTCATGCAGGCACCTTATGATTTTAACTGTGCAAGCAAGAAAGAAAAAAAAGATAGAAAAGAAAAAAGAATCCAAAGAGAAAGGTTTAGGAATCTTAGCTGAACTAAAGAAAGCTATTGATACGATGACATCAAACACTGGATTTTCTGGAGCAAACGGCTGTTTGAGATGTCATTTCTTCGGAAGTATATCCATGATGCTTCCGAATGGCTATTTGGCCATATGCTTATGTGAATACTAATGTAGCATCCCAGAAAGTCATTACTTAGGCTCTAATGGCCCGAAGTATCGCGTTCATCAATTCAAGGGAGGTAAATGATTGTAAGCGTTCAATTATTAATTTTTTTCGTTTATTTCAATGTTTAAAAATTGAAAATCAGTTCCAGTCATTTTTTTTTTTTCATTCCTGTGTCTGTCGTTCTTATACATTAATTCAAAATTTCAGCAACAGGGTTTTGAATCCATTTGCCTCTTTTTACATATAGACTGATTACTTTTCAACAGCGAGAAAAATAATGACATGATGACACCTGAAGTAAATATTTCTTAAAATTTCTGATCCCAATTGAAATCATGTACTTTCTCAAGTTTTATCAATTCTGTTCAAGTTACATATTTCGTAAGGCAAAAAATAAATGCTGCAATTTGAACATGAATTAACATGGTAAATGTTGTCTCTTAGAATCAACCTTTTTCGAAGTATTTTCAAACACATTAGAATGAAGTCAAGTTCATCCCTTACAGTTCCCATTTTACCTTCCCTGAGCTTCTGCGTCTGTTCGTCGTCCACTTTGTTCAGTTTCTATGCACTCAGCTGATATTGTCGACCACAAATGGGTGTAAACTGATATTGCATACGTTCAAATGAAATTAGGAAGAGCTGTATAATTTTACTTTCATCTTGAAACCTCTAAGACTGGCAACATCAGTTGGTTTGATTTCGGAGAAACAAAGACTAGACGAAGCTCCAATTTACGATATTTCATAATGAATTTGCCTTGTAAAAAAACGCACACGGCTAGAGACTAAATAACAGTCCCAAATTCAGTAATACTGATTTCATTAGGCAAGAGAATACTATTCATAGTCCAAACCCCACAAAGATTTTCCTAGAGAGACAAAATGACAGACAGAAAGATATAGACAAACATACAGGCTTAGAAAAATACAGAGAACGGGGGAGGGGGGAGGGGAGAGAGAAAAACAGAAAAGGAGAGATAGACAGTGACAGGCAGGCAGAGTGGTACCCGTAAACGAAAGCACGTTCAAAACGCATATGGTTCAAGGCCTAGGAACAGAGGGCAAAATTGAAATGTTTCGAACAGAAAACGGTAAAAGTAAAGAAAGAGAATTTTCTTCTGTACCCGTCTGTATCCTCTTTACATTGCATTAAAGTAATTTTCAAACTGTTGTGAAACCTTTCGGATTGACCTCGAAGAGATCCATTACCTGTTTATTTGCGGTTTCCTTGAATTCTATTCACCATGGAAGACACTTATTGTCCCAATTGGAAGGGGAGGAGTGTTGTATGGTTTGACATGATAAACATTGATTTCACACTCGCCACAGACCTTAGTGTTGTCTGCTATAGGCCTATGACACTTTCTTGAACAACTTTTAACTCGATTTGTCACGTGACTTATTGACGTGATATGAAGATATATAAATGTAGCTTGAGATTGTGGTCCTTTTGCTATATAAAAAAAAGGATTGACGTGCAGGTCTGCAAGATATTGGAAAGCAGTTGCTTTCGTGGGCTTCACATCAGTTGACTCCCCAGTCTGACCCCCCCGCAGTGCACTTCCCATCTGGAAAAAAAAAACTGCTACTACTTCCAACTATTAGAAGTCCCTACTGTGGACATATTTTATGCCGGTAGTTTAACATCAATGTTTCCACTTGGGATAAGGTCAACGACGAATTAGAGAATCAAAGTCATTGAAGCGGCGGATCAAATGTAGAGGTCAATTTGATTGAAGTTCTGCCTGGGTTACGCTGTAAACCCCAGTGTAACGGGCAAAAACTGTCATTTTTCGTGTTGGCCATAGGCACTTTGTGTACCTGTTAAAAACAATGTCTTTTTTTGTGTTTTTTTGGTGTGCGAGAAAATTCAGGGCGATTATACTGAACGGGCGTAAAAAAACGCAGACTGTCCTCACTTGCCTTCGCGGGGCGTCGTGTTTTTTTTTTTTTTTTTTTTATTTTTTTGGCTTGTTTTTTTTTTCGTCTTTTTTTTTTTTTTTTTTTTTTTTTTTTTCACTTTTTTTTTTTTTTTTTTTTTTTTTCCCCCTTTTCGTTCCTTTTTCTTCCTTCCTTCCTTCTTCTGTTTTCTTTCGTTCTTTTCCTCGTCTGTCTGTCTCACATGATGTGAGTGCAAGTGTAACCCTTTCTGTTTCTCACTGATTGTTGTGCGGGTAACCTATCGCTTTTTGTCGGAATACTTTTCTGGTCTGACATTTTTTCGTCTCTCGCTCAGCCTCTCTTCTCTCCTCCTCCTCTCCATCTTCCATCCAGGGGGGGCTCTCTCTCTCCTCCCCTCCTCCTCCCCCTTCCCTCTCTTCGGGGTGTCCTCCCCTCTCATCGGCTCCCTCCCTCTCTCCCACTGGCTCTCTCTCTCGTCTCCTCTCGTCCATCCTCTCTCTCGCTCTCTCTCACCTGACCGGAACGAGCAGGTAAACGAGATTTTATACCTTTCCCCGGCATAACCAGCAGCCTACCTTTCGGCCATTGTTCTAAATAGCATAAGGTACTAACTGACGAAGAATCGGGAAACACACGATTTATTATCGTCTACCCTCTTGACAGCAAGTAGCCCCAACTAAACAAGCTGGTGCTCTCCATTCTGATTGGCCAGTACCATCTGACTCAGCCAATCACTTGATATCAACATCATAATGTCGAAGTCATAAACGTAACTTAACATGATTCGTTTCTCAGTCATAGTGAATTTAGACTCCAAACGTGATGATTTATCAAATGCAAGCAAATTAAACGCTGGGACTTTAAATCATTTCTTTTGCGATACATGTTTGAAAATAAATACTACTTACTGGCCGCAGGAGAGCAGGTCAAACACATCCACCGCATACCCAGGCCAGGCGATTGTCTCGCCCTGGGCACTTGGTATGTACCCCTGTCTTTTCTTCCCCTGGCTTCTTTGCGGACTGACGGTGACGGGGGGTCTGCGGTTGAAAGGATCTTTAGTGTGTCGATGTGTGTAGGCGAGGGGGGAGGGGGGGGCCGGGTAAAAACAAGCTTGTGGGTTTCCCAGTAAAACTGTTCATGATTTGGTGACCCAAATCACATCCCCAACACATGCGCCCATACCCCACACACAAAACACAAACCCACACACAAACCACACACACCACCACGATTAGCCAGGGACAAGAAGACCACGACAGTAGTCCAGACAGACCCGCAAATTCCGTTACCCTGCGACTCAGAGGAGTCATACACCACAAAGGTCTGTGCCAGCTTGCTACCATACAGGGCACGTGGGCTGGGGCGGGGGGGGAAGCCACCACGTCCTATTCTCTACCCCCGACCACACCGGCGTTTGACGGGTCAGTCTCCTTAACGCAAGGTTAGACAGTTGTGATGAATTGTGTTTGTCCCCCAATGAGCGTGAAACACATTTCGCAGTGGTTCGTCGACCCGCAGGGGTGCTTGATTTTGGTCTCCGCTCTGTTTTACCATCTATATCTGTCACCCGCGAACCACTGTCGGGGTTCCCCCACGGCCGCACGCATCGGCGAACTTGTTGACTCACTGCACGGTGGTCTCACAACCCCCACCCCCCACTCAAACCCCCCCAACCACATCAAACTCCCCACCCACCCACGGGGGGCTGGACCAGCGTGCCCCCCTGCGCTCACTCTTTCATGTACTGTGTTCCCGCTACGGCCCCTCTCTGGCGTACGGCAGGGGGACGCCCTCCCCGCGCGCCCTCGCGCCACCCCCCCCCCACGCGGGGGGGGCCGGTCCAGCCCGTTTCGGGCTGGACTTTTTCCGTGCCTTCGCCCCAACACCCCCGCCTGGCCACCCAAAATGGGGACAATTTGACCAAAGGGACTGAGCTACCACATATCCTATGCGTTAAGTGCCGGAAATAGCGCCATTAGGGCGAAGATGCAGTGGCGGTTTGCCCGCCTCTTATGTTACTGAGAGGGGCCTCCGTGTGTAGACAAGGCAAAGATTTTTCGATTGGTTTGTACAATGAAAAGCACGTCTGTGTGATGTGGAACGTGGGTAAATTTGTAATTCAGCTGTTCAATTCACGACGCTCCTTTTGCTGTACACCCTCACTTCAGGAAAAGGAACGTGCAGTGGCTCGTGCATATTTTCTCTCATCTCCTCTCCCTTCCCTTCTCTCCCCTCTCACCTTCCTTCACTGCTATCTGAGTTTCACAGTTTATACCCCCCTCCCCACATGGGCGAGTGTGGTCTCCTTATTCGCACGTGCGACTGTATAAATCCCGCGCAAGCCTAAGAATAGCATGTCATAACCAGTATGCATGACCACTAATTCAAATTCAAATAAGATGGCAAAAGACCCACGTACCCCATCCCACTATCTACAACACCCCTCAGAACCGCACTGTCACGTACATCAATCTACCCAGGACACGGGCCAAACGTCCCCTCAGAGCACCAGCACGCCATTGTTTGACCAAGAGAGTCCCGTAATGCAGCCTCAATACTACTATCCACTTAGACGTGCCCGCGCATACCCTTGTGGGTTCCCGACACACCCGCGTGACTCACTTTCACCCCTTATTTTATAACTTACGGGGGATATACTCCCCGACCACCCCAACCAAAAAACCAGAATACAACAAAACAACATAAACCAACAAAAAATAACACATAAAAACACAAAAAAGACACAAAAAAAAAATAAACACCATACAAAAATATAACAACTAAACAAAAAAAAAACCCGAAAAAAAATGAAATAGCAACACCACAAACCAAAATAAACAACATACAAAAAAAAATAAAATACCCTATAATTGAAAATACACAAAATAAAAAACAAATAAAAAAAATATCAATTAAAATAAAAAAGAACCACAAAAACAAAACATAAAAAAAATTAACAAAAAATACAATACCAAGCAAAAAAACAACAAAACACAAACATCAACATTCAAACAAAAAACACAACCTAAAACAAACAAAAAAAAAAAAAAAAATCATAACCAAAAAAAAAAAACACATATACAAAAAAAACACAACAAAACAAAAAAACTCACAAAAAAAAAACATCTAATAAAAATACACACAACTAACAAACAAAATATACAAAAAAAAACATAAAACAATAAAAAGCCAAAAAAAAAAACCATGAAAACATAATCAAAAAAAATCAAAAACAAAACAAAAAAAAAAAAAAACACACTAACAAAATAAAAAAAAATCAACCAAAACAACATACCCACAAAACCAAAATAAAAAAAAAAAAAACAAAAAATAATTCAACAAAAAAAACAACCAAAAAACAAAAAAAAAAAAATAAAAATAAAAAAACAAAATTTACAAAAAAAACAAAAAATAAACCAAAAAAAAAAATATAACAAAAAATACACAACCGAAACAAAAAAAAAACCAACAAAAAAAACATCACAAAAAACAAAAAAACAAAAAAAAAAAAAATAAACAAAAAAAAAAAAAAACACCCAAAATACAACAAAACCACCAAAATTACCCCCAAAAAAAAAAAAAAACAAAACAAAACACACAAACACAAAAAACCAAAAAAAAATTTAAAACTTAACCACCAATCTAAATTAAATAACCATCCAAAAACAACAACAAAACAACACCCCAAAAAATTAAAATAAAAAAAAAACAGATATAAAAATTACTACAATAATAATAAAATTTAAATAAAAAATAAAAAAAATAAAAAAAAAATAAAATCCTTACCTAATACAACAACCAAATAATAAAAACCCAAAAAAAAATCCCAAATCCATAAAAAACCAAAAAAAAATACATGAACATATAAACACATCAATATAAATAAAAACACAACCACACCCATATACAATTTATAAAAAATAAAAACTACCGATCCAGCATGCTGGATGGTTCGTTTAGAAACCTGAACTGGTGGGTCAATGATAAGGTGAAAGAGTCCGCATTCCAGGTATGATAGAAAGCCTCTATTTTCTACGTGGAAGATAAAAATACATATATTCATACATGTTCGTATCCAACTGTACTACTATCCATAGATTCTCCTTCTATCAAGCGAGGATGCGCTGGTGTTCTCCCTTCGTCCAACTTTTGATTTATTTTTCGACCCTCTTCGAACAGCTGATTCTTGTTGCTGCATAGATTTTTAATTGTTGATTGCCTCAAGCATACCTTTTTGCGTTTTTAACTGTTCCCCTTTGGGATGCGCCTTGTCCGTGATTCTGTGCGCCTTGCAAGGATAGACACACTGAGACCTTCCCCGTGCCCTTCGCTGGATTGCGTCCCCCCGGGAGAGTGTGTGTTCGTACACCCCCTCTGGGCCCCGGTTTTTCTTTGAGTTGTTGCTTTTTCTTTGTTCTTCAGCTTTTTTTTTTCCTTTTTTTTTTCCGGTAGCTCTAAACATCTTGTACGTACACCTGAATTGTGTGGCAGTTTGTCACCCACAACGCTCATTCCGACTAATCTCCTGCCCGCTGCCCGTTCCTCGCACCTAATCGCCCCCACCGCTAGTCAATACGGCAACGACATATCCCTAGGCGCCTGGGCGTGTTCAATGCTACGAGTCGTACATCTAGGTCCTGAGGCCAACACACCGGACTCGACGACACTCGCACTGCCGCATGCATGGTCACTTTTCACAGGGCCGCATCGTGGTGGCACGTACGGTTCTGATTCATTAAACATCCGCTATGGACACATACCTACTAAGGCACCTACGGAAGTTACCAATCACCTAATGACTTAACTCCGCATGGAGCTCCGGCCGCCCTGCACTGAGCTTTCACACTTCCGTGTACGGGTACCCCGAAAACACGGTGACGTTCCCCTATACCGACAGTGTCACAATAATTGTCCGAATCTGTACCCGTATTCTATCACCGGGTGAACCACGACGGATAAACAAACCCCACACCGGACATTCAGACGTTTTCTTCCAGCGTACAATCTGACCGGCTCACTCATGTGTATGATGTTCCACGGCACCATCTGACCACCGCTCCCCGCGCTCTCATCCATTAACCGCCTTGATGATTTTCATCTTTTTCGTTCCCCCTTTTTTGTTTTTTCATGCTGGCATGCCTTGAGCTAGATTTCCCATCGGGGGTTCGACCCGGACAAGACCCCTGATGCTTACGGATTTCCGCATTTCCGCGTCGAGGAAATCCACCACATGCAAAGAGTGTGCGACTTTTTGCGAACTCCCTACGTCTTCCGTTCTATGTAACTTAAATAGCCCGTGCTGGTACACACCACAGGCTCCCGAGGCTACGACCCCCCAGGACCACTTGCAGCTGTTTTTCGCCAGTCCAGGCACCCCCCCCCAATTTAGTAGACACACTCCGTCACACGACCAACGCATTTTCTTCATTCAGTGCGCGCCTACCATGACAACGTATTGACCCCCCGTGGTCCCCCCCCCCCGCGCCCCTCCCAGTCTTACCAAACTTGTAGTCCCACGCCAGCCCAACTACATCACACTCTGGGTACGCGAGACCGAGTGCGTCGCACGGCAGTAACTTTTAAACCCCACCATGATTTTCCGATCTGGATCATCCCCAACACCACTGATTTTTTTCACCTCAGTCCGGGCACGTTCCGACGACGTTTCTAAACCACTTCTGCCTACGGAGGCCTGGGCCCGCGTTCCGTAACCTGAGTTTGTCCCTGTGAACATCAGGGGATGCTTCTCTGTCATTATTACGCTCCCACTTACAACATTACCTGCACTGGCCATCTCAGTCCTCACGCAGCAGGACTTATCACTACCTAGCCTTGGCCACCCCAGTGCGTGACTGCTTCACCACCCTTTTCATTGCTCCACTTTCGACTAAGCCCCCGAGCCACTTAGGTGGCACATTTCTTAGTGAATCACTAGGTTCTGGCTCAATGCCGTTTCCTACCGCGCTAGCTGATACAATTGTCAAACAGAACCCTGGATACTACAGCTAAAAAAAATTAACCCTAGAGCGTTGGTTCCTTGACCTGCACGAAACCACGTCACGGTTCCCACAGAACGCCGAAGCCGCCTTTTTAGTCGCCCAAGCAATCCTCCAGACTTCCTTCCCCTATGCCCCCCCCCCCCTCCCACCCGCCCCCGCTCAACACTTTCCCTTTACCACCCATATTCCGTTGGGCTATCCCTCCCCTACTCTCCATATCAGAGACTGCCCCAACGTGCCACCCACCACACACAACAACCCACACACACATTACAACCACCACACAACAACACAACACACAAACACACACACACACACACACACAACACACAATGCCCGTGCGCATATGTACGCTTATGTTTTGCAAGTCAGTGCGATAGGTGTTTGTATGTACCATGAGCTTGTTCATGCATGTGCAGATTGCCCCATTTGCGTCGTTTTCCCTCCCAAGACCTATCACCTCTCATCACACTCATCACCCCTCACTGGCATCATAATAACTCCCCATCATATCCATCATGCATTCACGTATACAACTTTAACAACCAACAACGACATACACAAACATAACGCATTACACTCAATTTCCATTATGTGGTTCTCCATAATGTCATGCATCATCAATCCTCATACATCATCTCCAGCATTCACTTATCTATATCCATCATCCATGTTGCTTGTGCGTTCGTTCATCAACTCATCATTTCTCATGATTAGTTTCCAGTAGAACCCCTCTATTTAACTGTTATTTATCGCATTATATTCTACTTCTTATTATTAGTAATACATCACACTCATCATCCATCATTACCTCAATCACTCCAATCAACATATCAACAATAATTTCGCTTCTCGTTCACCCATCTATCCTAAAGTAGGATCAGTCATCACGCAACCTCTCTACATATCCCATGAATCGATTGTACATAAGACGACTAAGGACGGAGTCGTAGTCAGTAGCATAGAAGTAGTAATCAGTCAGTAGTAGTAGCAGATATTGTTTTGTCCTTGTTGCTGTTATTCTTGTTGTTATCAGTGCGCTATGTCTTATTACCGTATCTGTAAGGTCATAGTACGTCACGTAGTTTACACTTGCGTGGTGGTCGGTGCCACTGGGGGCCGGTGTCCCGCCGCTCTCGGTCTGGTCTTGTTAAGATTACTCTGAGAATTCTCACGTCACTGGTCTGCTGGGTGACTGTTGCCCATTGTTGTGCTTGGTTGCCGTCTATCTATTATACCCTTTCCTTGGACACGTCACATTCTCCTCACTATATATTGCATCCATTACAGTCAGCTGCGTGTGTTGTTTGCTGTGGTGTTTGTCGGCTTGGTCAGCTAGTCGTCGTCACTGCTGTGGTTCTTTCGCAGTGATGTTGTAGAACACATCGGACATTACCCCCCTCATCTTCTAACTTATCATCACTCTCATCCCATCTTTCTTTTCCATTGATTACCTATAGAGTCCTCCCAAACCCAGTTTCACCTCGATCGCTTTGTGGTCGTCGCTACACAAACTATCTACACAGTACACAGAGGACATATCCAGTATCCTTTACACACCACTGCCAAAACGAAAAGTAATGTTCGTAAGTAAAACGCAGACACCGTGCCGCGACACCCCCGTTAAGAGATGATTCGTACTCCTCCCACGCCTTCTCCGGTCCGGTCACTGTTTTGACAGGCGAGACAAGGAACTTTGGAATGCAGAAGTCCTACGCGCAGACCCGGCTCCTAGAGTATTTGGTCAATGATCACTAGACAGGGACCGGAGTCGAGGAGACTGCAACCATACACGGGACTTCCAGCACCCGTGTGTACCCCATCAGTTTTCTGCACGGCTCACGCTGACTTCTTTTCATCCATCTCGGCCCCTACAACACAGGGTAACGGTTTTCATTTTGTTCCCCAACCCCTGTTCAGATCCCTCTGCAACACAGTCCGGCTCTAAACCACGCCGCCCCAACACCCCGTCTTCATTTCTTACTCGGCTTTCTCCCTTACCGTTCCCTAGTATTTCTCACCTCTGTCGGCTGTCGGTCTGTGCTGTATGTAGCCCTGTCAGTCCCTCTCTCTGAGTTCTCGTGCTCTTCTCTCTATAGTCTCGCTACGCTGACTCTACTTCCCTTCCATTTACCACACGCCTACACATGACACCTCACCCCAATTTACACACCTTACAGATATCAAACAAACAAACATCACCACTACACGACGCCCCCGACATGTCAACGCAATAGCATTCCCCCTCACCGCCATCACACTCATTGGCGCGCGCCACCAACACACACACACCACCACACACTCACAAGTTAACACACAAAAAACACACCATGCACCACATCACCACAAAGCCCGCACCTCACACGCAAACATGCGCATGACGGTTGCGGGTTTGCTTTTTTTTTTTTTTTTGTTTTTTTGCATCAACATTTATAACATGATTCATTAGACAAAGTTCTGGTAAATTTTAAGCGATCATTATGTGCGGCTGTGAGGTGCGCATAGCATCCCTCAATCTCGTTCATGCTTCGTTACCAACAGTATGTAAAATGCCCTATTGACATGAAGTAATTGGAAGCCATAAACTTATGCGAGTTAAATCGAAGGTAATCAGGAAGACGTATCCGATCTATCCCGAAGGAGGAGTTGAGCAGAGAGAGGGGAGAGAGACCCCCGTACCCCCTTTTTTTTGTTGAAGGATGCGTTTCCCTCCTTTTTTCCCGCCTGAGTCGAGATGGGAACGGTCGAGGAGCTCCCCGACAGAGAGAGAGAAGGAGGCCTATAAGGGCCACCCTGCTTCCTCTCCCCGATTAATAACCTTCGTGGTTCCCCCTTGCTGCGCGGAGCGTGAGACCTCCGTGGCCCCCCAGCCTCAGCACATGAGGACGCACTTTCGCACGTTTTTGGAGGACGACCCCGATATCCTTTGCCCCTCGACGGCCGGCCCCAGTTTTCTTCCCTTTTTTCGACTCTTTTCAGGGTCGAGTCACATTGTACTGTGTTTTGCTTGACAGGGGCACGTGCAGCTCCCCCCCACTGCCCCGTGGGACCGAACCAAGCAGCCCGAGAGAGGGGGCAAATTGTACACTCATTTGCGTGATCGATAAAACAACTTGCCCTTCTTTTCATTCCAAAGTTCACTTGAACTTTTCGATACGCCGAGGTCTGTGCATCTCATGTGACCTGATTTATTCAGTCCTGATCCCATCTCTGACCCTGTTTTTTCCTATAACCCAAATTATACAATGTAGGTTGGATTTAGACACCCTGACCGGAACAGCAAATATTCTTTTCAGGAAAAGCAGGCTGCTTCTCTTAGGAAAACACACCAATTAAATCCTTAAATTCTTGATGAAGACACTGCATGCGTGTGTTACCGACGTTGTATCTACCATCCGGTACGAGCAGATAGCCGAAACGAGATACAGTGCGAAATACACCTACTCTATTTGTGTCAGTGGCATTTCGAGCGTATGTTACTATTCCCCAGAGTAAGGACCGTTGGGTCGCTTGCCTTGTCATGTGTGTCACACAGCTTCTGGAGACTGACTCAATATTAGGGCGATGATATACTATTAGGTCCAGACGTCATATGAAAGAAGACATGATTTATCGGTCTTATCTTATACCACTTATATGGGAGTGGACTTTTTTTTTTTTGTCACCGTTAGCGGTCGCTTCAGTTTGAGAAACGTTCAATATTGGTGAGACCACTGGCATTGATTACCCGCTATGATCTGTAATCAGAACAAAGGTCAAAACACACACACACACACACACACACACACACACACACACACACACACCACACACACACCACAAACACACACAAACACAATGCACACCACACACACACACACACACACACACACACACACACACACACACCACGCAGACACACGCCAACACACTGAACATAGGTTAGGTAGCAAAGCAGGCCAAGGGCAAATGTTCCAAAAACAAAGAAGAACTACATTCTTTGACATATAATCTCAAGTGTGTGTGTGTGTGTGTGTGTGTGTGTGTGTGTGTGTGTGTGTGTGTGTGTGTGGTGTGGTGTTGACCTTTGTATATGGTTTTAGAAAGACAATTTGAGAAACAAAATCGTGCCCGCCCAGTTTTACCTTACGTTTGTTTGTTTTTTTTCGTTTGTAGCGTGCCGTTCGGTTTTATGAGCGGCTGGTTCTTCGGTATGAAAGTGCTCGCTCTGTTCGATCTGAGGAGTCATAATAAAATCTGATACGGAACACAGCTCTGATCTCCCATGGCCCAGTAGTCAGTGTCACCTTTTCGTCATTCGGAAGTCGTAGGTTCAAATCCCACTCAAGCCATTTTGTTGGGTTTTTTCTTTTTTTTTTCTTCTTTTTTTTTTTTTACCCGGCCGGCTCTTACCAAGACCCACGAGCTCGAATCGCACCCGAGGCATAATTATTTTTTGTCCTTGTCGGCTGGGACCCAGAGTTAAGTCTACGTGTGCTGTAGTGCCAGTCTAAACTTGTGCAAACTAGATAGGATTATACTGCTAAAGTATACCCTCAAAGTTGGTTGAGCATGCAACGCAAGACGCATTGACAACAAGAACTCACCAAAGAAGGTGTTAACACCTCCTGTTACACACGATGCTCAGTTCAAAGTGTATCCTACTGTGACAAAAATGAGCACAATCATCCTTCCCTTTGTGATTAATAGATTTACATTATCGAACCGTTTTCATACTTTCCTTCATTCAGCGGTAAAAAGTATCCTCAGAGAATTTGGGAAAGCTGTGTCTGTTAAAATGAAGAGATTTGTTGTTTTGCGTGAACTTGGAATGGGTCAGAATAGCCGGCACTTGTCATGGAAGCAAAGAATGTGTCACGGCCGCCGCTTCCAGCTGGGAGAACCGGGAAACATCTGAATACCTTATACACAAATTTCATCTGACTCCATATTTGTTCTCTGTCTGTGCAGTCTCTTGGCTTTTCTCTCTTTCATGAAGATCTATTCTGAGTGTGTAAGACTTCACCTAGTCGTGCTATTCTCCGCGCTGTAGTACGAATGAGCAATAAAAGCAATGGAAGAGGGGTGGCGGCGTGGAGATGAAGAGAAAGCGGTTGTTTGCCTTGCAGCAGAATGTATTTCGCGCTCTTATCTTTTCAATTTCATTGTCTTCGTTTCATTAACTTCACGTTCGTGGGATAGTTTTCAATCTGTGTGTGCAGTTTTCCTCATTTTTCTTCTTCCATGTCCTCAGCACCAAGACTGCTGCAAAAACACCACCATCGCCACATCCTGTCGGGGACGACAGCGACGGCAACAACGACGACGACGACGACGACGACGATGATGATAACACTGCTGAAGTTGGCAACACGCCTGATGAGAAGGTTGTCCCACGTGCTGGTCTTCTTGGCTGTCCTGTGCCTGGCCCTGACACGTGCGTCCACGTCAGAGGTCAACCCGGGCACCACGCTGCAGTGTCACGTGCGGGAGTACAGCTACCGCACCTCTAAGCCGCCCCTGCTCAATCAGCGTGGAGAACTGGTCACGTGCGAGGGAATCGTGCGCGTGAACACGTGCTGGGGCCGCTGCGATTCCTACGAGGTAGGTCTGGAGAGTGTGAATGGAGACCGCGCTGACCAAGTAGAGGATGAACATTTTTGTTTAACTCTCGGACATCTAACCCCTTAAAAGCATATTTGTCGGGTGTGAATGAAGGACTTACAGAGTTGATTTTAAACGGAAAGAAGCTGAATTAGGCTGTTAAAGTCTGTCTGTCTGTCTGTCTGTCTGTCTGTCTGTCTGTCTGTCTCTCTCTCTCTCTCTCTCTCTCTCTCTCTCTCTCTCTCTCTCGATCCAGCTAAAGCGTGGAGCTGCTGTACAGTTCAATGCTTTGGTTATGAAACAGTACATAGGGGGGGGGGGGGGGGGGGGGGGGGGTCAAAAAGCTGAAAACAGTCAGAGTGGTCTTTGACTGTTTACAGCTTTTTGACCTTCCCTTTGTATCCTAAAATTGGTCCTAAAACATAGGCTCGAAAATTTCCATTATATTCATGAATGTTTACTTCATGATCTTATTTTTATGCAGTTTATGGGGATATGGCTGGCTTTTTTTTCTTTTTAAACCCTTGATGACGAAAATACCACAAAATTGTAGGTGGTCTATCTCCACTTTCTAAGGAAGGATCAACAATGAACCAACTTCTACCAGTAAGTTTGTATCAGCAGATGAAAATCGAATCTGGACAGGCTGGTTCTGTCTTCGTGACGGGCTATCGCTTGTCCCAGCTAGATCTGAGACGGGTACAATGATCCCCATATGTTGTAATGTTCTCCTTGAGCAAGCAGGCTTGTCTAGCATCCACACCATCCTGATGCTGTTTCAGCTTTGATGGGCAGGTCTTTATCATATGTCATACCATCAGCTACCCAGAATACTCCTCTATGGTAAGCTGCAACAAGGAGTGCGTTCTCATGGAGGTCAGACGAAACGCTTCAAAGACACTCTCAAAACATCCATGACAGCGTTCAGTATCAACCTTGACACATGGTAACACACTCCTATAGACCGAACTAGATGGAACTACTTAATCCACGAAGGCGCCAGTTCATAAGGAGAAAGGAGGACGAAAAAGACAGGCAGGGAAAGCACGCGCCAACAATCATGAGGACGTCTCCTACATTTCCTTTCCCAAGCTTTCACCGCATGTCCCATGCACGCATTGGCCTAATCAACCACCTGTGTACCCACAACTCGTTTCACCCCAACCCAAAGATGACTGAAGTGGTCCTGGTCGACTCAACGGACGAATAACAACGTTCTCCTCTTATCATCCTCATCCCCTCCGACTTGCAAAATTACTCCGTTTATGACTAAGCATTGTTGGTCTACATCTTTTCCCTCCTATTTATTTGCTCCATACACAGAGAGAGATAATTTGATGTGCGAATGTGCTTGGTAGGTAGCGCGATGTATTGAACGATAAAAGGTTCATATCCATCGGTGATAATCTCCAGCTATTTTCACCTGTTAAGGTCCGGGTGCGGAACATTACAAGTTCTCTAAAGTTTCCGGCCAGTGCAAGAGGGCTTGCAAAAGCTAGAGAGATGTTTGGGTAGACTTCATTGTTGTAACGTGTATTCCACAGCGTTGAAAGCGTCTTCGCCTCTCGAAATCAGTTTACAGTAAAGCTGTACCTTGATACTAAAATTTCTCATGTTTTTTATAATAAATTGAAAATAATATAAGTATGTTTTCTTAAGACAACTTCCTGTACAGCCGTGCTTCGTGTCATAAAAAATCATCTTTTTGGAGAAATAAATAAGAAGTGTGGGGGTCGGGGGGGGGGGGGGGGGGGGGGGAGGGGGACCGGGGGTATGTTGAAAGAGATGGTGGTGGAACGATTTGCTTTCAAAAGGATATTCTGGGCACGTGTACCGTCGACGGTTTCAGTTCCAGTGCCGTAGTCAAACAGAATCTAAATTTTTGCCAGGGTGGAAATTAATGCTTTTTAAGAGGAAAGATAAAACCTCATTTCTTTTGAAGACTTTGAATTCGTTTTCTGATACTAATATCATCAGTATCATTTGGGCAAAAACTACTTTCACTCATTCCTTAATATAAATATTTTCACTCACAAATGCATCATATCGTAAGTGACATTTTTACTGCTGAATTGTGTACATTTACTTCATTTTTTTTCTCAAATCTTTGCCAAATCATTACTATAATGATGGAAGAATTGTTAACCTGCACTTGTTTTCCCCCACTACTTAATTGTTCAGCATTATATTGTTTGGTCAATCAGTGGGTGATTGCATCTCTTACGAGATCCAAGGAAAGGTTGTTCTGCACAATTCTTAGCCGCTGACAATGCTGGGTTATTGAACAGCAGAGCTGACCACTCAGACTGTTCCGTATCTTTTGATCTCCCTTGCATCCTTAAATGGATCCTCAAGCATAGGCTCAAAGATTGTCCATTACATTTTATACTGTTTGCGTAATATTTTTAATTTTCAACAACTTTTTTCCTCTCCACGCTTTCGTTTTGTTAATTCTACTACCTTCGCTGGCTGCTCTGGGGGTGCTGTTGGATTCTTTTTCGAACCCTTGGCGGTAGGAACACCACAGAATTATGGACTGTGGTGTGTCTCTATCTGATGCCAAGAGCACAGACACAATCACCCGTGCCTCCCTGATGAGTCCGATCCAGTGGACGAAAGGCCTCGGAGCAGGCGATACATATAGATCTGTCTTCGAGAGGGATTGCGATAGTTTCCTCATGCAACTAGTGAAGGGTTTTTATATTTATGATATACGTTTTCCCATTTACTTTTTTTTTCTCAAGTCTTTGCCAAATCATTACTATAATGATGGAAGAATTGTTAACCTGCACTTGGTTTCCCCCACTACTTAATTGTTCAACATTGAATTGTGTACATTTCTCATTAGAGTCTATAACCTTGACACTCACACTGCTTAAGGAATCAGCACAACACGGACTGAACTTTCATTTTTCCAGGATATTACTAAACATATTTGAGGACAATAAGTTGTTATCTTCAGGACAAAATGTAATATTTTTCGAGATATATATTTTTGCGGGGGGGGGGGGATTTCATGTAAAATCATTTGATGTTTCGTTTTCACGGACAAATTTTGAATTTTTTTTTTTTTGGGACGAATTTTTATATATTCGTTCATGATACAGTTTAACATTTTCTCCACGATAGAAATTAATCCTCTTTAAGTATAAAGGTTTCTAAATGAAAAATTCGACGTTTCTCTTCAGCACAGGATCTACCCACTTAATCAACCTCAAATTTACCATTTTCACAGAAAAAACACATACCTTTTGAATGGAAATTTTTCAGGATTTAACAGGAAACAGTTTATCAGTAAAGAAGTTCACACTTTTCAGGAAAGAATTTAATGCTTTTTTCTGGAATAGAACTCGATTTTTATTTTAGAACACAATTCAAAGCTTTTGAGGATAAAACTATCATTTTCACCACTACCACCCGACAATCATAAGCAAACTGCGACGACAAAGCCGGCCCTCCGTCACACACACACTCGAGCGCGCGCGCGCGCGTACACACACACACAAATAACAACAAAAACAAGATGTATTTGCCGTAGACATAATCAGACATTTATACGTACATAAATATAGATGCATACGTTGCAGTTCATTGAAACAGATATTCAAGCCTGTCATTGCCATAGTTAATACAAGAGCAAAAACAATGTGTAGGTCATTCAAGAACAGGTGCGTGGCTTATGAAACGTCCTTAATGTCAATCAAAACAGGATCCATATGGCACCCATCGTTTTACCAAATTCCTTTTCTATTTTACGTCTATGTTTTAGCTGACGTAGGAATGTCGATTCTGAAGACACTGCAGTCTGGAATTCGAATCTGTAAACGAAAAAAAAAAACTGCGAGGGTAAGAATTAAACTCATCAGTCTGCCAGATGCAATGCTTCGAATTATTTCAAATACAGTTAAAGTGATATGTGAATGCAACATTTGCAAAATTCTTACCGTTAGTATATAGTTCCAACAAAAGACCAGAGAGGGAGAGAGACAGACAGAGAGAGGAGAGAGAGTGTGTGTGTGTGTGTGTGTGTGTGTGTGTGTGTGTGCTTTTTTGTGTATAGATTGTACATAAAGGAGAAAATGTTAAGTTGCATCTTTATAGATATTCATACGTGGAAGAATTCAATGCATACGTCCAATTTGAAACCATCAATGCTGAACATATGTGATAGTTTTCACTTCGAAAAAAAAATCCTCGCGATTAAGCTCAGCAAAGGTGTTTTTTCATTTCATTATGGCGGCTGGCAAGGTAAACATGCTTCCCAGCAAGCGCCATGTTTATTTCTGGCTTTCCTTTTCGGATACAGTCAGGGTCACGTGCCACAGTCCTGGAAATTTTACTATGAAGTAAGTGTATAATCAGCTTGATTTGATATGATCTTTAACCCGAATAATTCCTCCAAACATGAAAACATTGAGAACATAACACCTTTTTCAGGACAGAATTTAACATTTCTTTCTGAAGGGAAAATCTCAACCCTTCTTGTCCACGATGGATATGATACTCTGTTTTCTCCAGGGCAGAATTTTGTTCTTTTTTTTTCAGGACACATATTTATTTTCAGGATAAAACGCGTTCCTTGCAGAATAGATTTTCGTGATTTTCTTATAATTCATTTTCTTATAATTGAAATTAATACCGTTTTCTGGAAAGAATGTGACAGACTTTCATACTCTTTTCGGAGAGAAGTCAGTACTTTCCCCCAGGATAGAAATAGTAGATTTTTAAGAGACGGAGATAATTTACTACCTTTTTAGCCAGATTAGAAGTGAACACTTATAAGGATAGAATTTAATGCAAAAATTTTTCATTAAGAGAGAATCCTGTCCATTTCCTTGATATTTTTCCCAGGATAGGATTTAACACTTTCTTCAGGATATGAATCGTTGTTTCTTTTTAGAACAGAATTTAACAGTTTTCCAAGGTAGAATCAAAAGCATTTTCAAGAGTTAAT
>JADBJO010006569.1:32490-44990 GCA_016801955.1 Conus betulinus
CACACTTAACGAAAACGCCCAAAGATTCTAACGGTTTTGGAGCACTGTAAGGTCTTTTAAAAAGTAGTTCTCATGTACCTAACACAATATCCAATGAAGAATGGTTTCAGCATTTCAAACAAGTCTTTAAACGATGAGCTGAATCTTCTCTGGTCCTAATTCTCAGGAACTTCAAGCTGAGTATTTTCCTGTTGCTGATAGTAACGTCGATGAACTGGATGTCTGTATAACTGAAGAGGAAATTCTTTCACTCAGTTAAGGCTTTAAAATCAAATAAAGCACCAGGTCCAGACGGACTAATTGGGGAATTTATAAGTATTGCACCCCCATTATTCTCTTTTTCCTTAAAATTTTTCAACAAAACTCTTTGATTTTGGCATCTTCCCTTCTATGTGGTGCGAAGCTCTGATTCAACCTTTGCACAAAAAGGGTGATATATAAACAACCCAGACAACTACAGAGGTATCTCTCTTTTAAACATTAGTTCAAAAATTATATACTTACATATTAAACAAGCGTTTAACCAAATGGATTGAAGATTATGATGTAATAAACGATATGCAGGCTGGCTTTAGAAAGAATTATAGTACTACTGATCATATATTTACCCTTTTATCTCTGGTACAAAAGCAACTTTCTAACCACAAGAAATTATACGTTGCTTTTATCGACTTTAAAAAGGCTTTCGATTCGGTAGATAGAAACCAACTCTGGTCAATCTTAAAAAAAAAAAGGTGTAAAGGGTAAGATGTACAATGCACTTAAAAGCATGTATGCAGATGTCAAAGCTAGGGTTGAAGTGGGGGGAGATTTAACTGACACTTTTATGTGTCCTCGGGGTCTGAAGCAAGGAGAAATATGCAGTCCGGTTTTATTTTCGCTATTCATCAATGAACTTGCTGAAGAAATAATTCAATACGGTAACACACGGTATTCCCTTATTGCCAGACTTCATAGAGATACTAATTATGCTTTTTGCCGACGATGTTGCACTCGTAGCATCTACCGTCATTGGTCTCCAGCAGCAACTAAATGTTTTGTGTAGCACAGCGAAAAAGCTCGATTTGATCGTAAATTTAGAAAAATCAAAAGTTATTGTGTTTAGAAATGGGGGGTATATCGCCTCAAGGGAAAGATGGTTTTACGACGGTAGGCAGCTAGAAATTGTTAACCAGTATAAATATTTAGGTGTTATCTTTTCCACGGGTCTTTCTTTTTCCCATTGCCTTGAGGATTTAGCATCCAAGGCAAAAACGTCAAGTCATCAATATTATAAAAACTACTGTGGAAGTTTCAAAGTCTTCCCCGAAATGTTCTTTAAACTTTTCGACTGTCAAGTCCAGCCAATGCTTAGCTATGGTGCCGAAGTATGGGTCTGACTGACTGCAAACAACTCAATTATTGAAAAAAGTACATTTGTTTGCACTCAAGAGATTCTTAAATGTTTCCATAAAAAAACACCCAGTGCCTTAGTCTACGGAGAAACTGGTCGGTATCCACTCTATATAAAACAATTATACTAAATGTATTAAGTATTGGATACGTGTCGTTAATATGCCGGATAATCGCCTTCCTAAGAAAGCTTACAACACGTTATGTGATTTGCATTATCGAGGCAAGAACAACTGGGTTTCATCAGTTTGCTCTACCTTAAATCGCTATGGCTTTGGGTATGTATGGGAAAACCAGAACGTTTACAATGTCAAAGGTTTTCTCTTAGAATTTAGAAATCGGTTGATTGATTGTCATCTTCAAGAATGGTACACCCGAATGGATATTAGTGATCGCTTTTCCTTCCTTCTATTCTTCTTCCTTAAGCAATTCAGACAAATACCGAATTATCTGTTTACGGTAAGTAATTTGAACAATCGTAAAAATCTCATAAGATTCAGGTTAGGCGTATCTTGTTTAAATACTCACAAACTGCGGCATTCGAGTGTTTCCCCGAGAGGCACTCTGCTGTCCTTTTTGTCCAAGTCAGTTGGAATCTGAATACCACTTTCTTTATTGTATGCCCTAAGTATAAGGATGTTCGAGAGCATTTCATACCCTCTAAAATATATGCAAGAGCGTCGGCTTTCAAGATGTCACTATTACTTGCCAATGATAAAATGGCTAAAGATGTTGCTGCTTTCATAACTAAAGCTTTTGAAATTAGATGCAAAAAAAACGAATGGTACGAAAAGTTCATATATTTTTATGTATAATTCGGGGTACTTGTTCCCTTTAAAAGCAAAAGAGCTTGTATGTGTGAGTGTATGTGTGTGTGTGTGTGTGTGTGTGTGTGTGTGTGTGTGTGTGTGTGTGTGTGTGTGTGTGTGTGTGTGTGTGTGTGTGTGCGCGCGCGCGCGCACGCGCGAATGTGTGTGTGTGTGTGTGTGTGTGTGTGTGTGTGTGTGTGTGTGTGTGTGTGTGTGTGTGTGTGTGTGTGATTATGAATAGGTTTACAGGTTTTGGGGGCAATTACAAATGAATGTAACCTCTGTGAGATTTGTAAATGATATGCCCTAAGCTGTATATTGGTACGTATTTTGATCAGTATGTATACATCCATGACTGACGAAGAATGTGAAAGTATCTACTTGGCCGAGAAAATGTATGTATACTTTTTTTTTTTTACCCCCCCTTACATTTGCTTTTTCCACTATGTTGTTCCCCCCCCCCTCCCCAATGTCCCCATTGACACGGGCACGAGGCCTAGTTGAATTAAAAATATTCGTCTTGTCTTGTTTGTCTTGTCTTGTCTCTCTCTCTCTCTCTCTCTCTCTCTCTCTCTCTCTCTCTCTCTCTCTCTCTCTCTCTATATGCACGCATCTGGATTAGACATTGATATGCTTGTGGTTAGTATAGGGAATCCCATCAAAGAAAAAAAAGGACATTGATGACTTGCTTCATTATCTTATCTACTTTTGTACATACTGTACCCAGCAACACTAGCCTGATACAATCCCAGTCTGGTGAGTGACTGTCGAATGAATGGTGTCAATGGCTCAAATAATTATTACAAATTGAGAATCTTCCTGTCGGCCCACGACAAGTGATACTTCCTATCTCTGTGATCCACACCAGCCTGCCGTTGCCTGCTGTAAAATGACAACAGCCAGCTGACCACGGGTCAACAGCTCTCTTCTGATTACGTCATTTGTATACTCCGACTGCCGGTAACGGGGCCCAGGGAGAATAAAATGTGCGAAAAGATGCAACCGCCGTAATTGCAAAACAAGAACAGAAACAAGGTTTGCATAACTAGTCTGTCATCAAATCTTTGTCGTTGTTTTTTTTCTCTCCTGTTCTGTACACAAACATTTTATAATCAATTAAATAACTAATAAATTGATCCTTTGATTGATCGATCTGTCCATCCATTACCCAACCAACTAAATAATGAATGACCAAATGAGTCAATCAATCAATCCATCAATAATTTAATCAGTCAATCCGTCTATTATTCAATCTATCAATCAATCAATTAATTGATGAATCAATCGGTCAAACGGTCAGTCGGTCGAACGATTGACTGACTGACTGACCGATCAATCGATTCATTCATTCATTCATTCATTCATTTTTTGCGCAAAACATTTAAAAGAAAAAGGGATATAAGAAATGAAATGACACTGTGAAATGAAAAGCAGAAAAAAGGATACAGAAGTCAAAGAAAATCAAGTGGACGATGCGAGTTAAGAACTCATATTCTATACAAATAGAATGCATGAAGGTCCATGCAATATACCTGTTCATCCCCCACCGACCTTCTTTCTATGTAGTGTTGTTATAGTTCAGAGAAGCCATTACACTAGGCACTTTCAGGGCTGTCATCATCCAAGCTCAGTACCCTCTTCAGTGTTATTATAGCCCACCACACAGGGCTGTCATCCAAGCTCAGTGCTCTCTTCAGCGTTATCATAGCCCACCACACAGGGCTGTCATCCAAGCTCAGTGCCCTCTTCAGTGTTATTATAGCCCACCACCACAGGGCTGTCATCCAAGCTCAGTGCCTCTTCAGTGTTATTATAACCCACCACACAGGGCTGTCATCCAAGCTCAGTGCCCTCTTCAGTGTTATCATAGCCCACCACACAGGGCTGTCATCCAAGCTCATTGCCCTCTTCAGTGTTATTATAGCCCAGCACACAGGGCTGTCATCCAAGCTCAGTGCCCACTTCAGTGTTACTATAGCCCAGCCCACCACACAGGGCTGTCATCCAAGCTCAGTGCCTACTTCAGTGTTCATTATTGCCCAGCATCCCCCTCTCCCCCCTCCCCCATGCACAAGGTCTTTTCAGTTCTCTCACCTACGTTTAAAGAGAAATTGTACGTGCAGCTCAAAATCAAAAATATGTTTCACTATGCTGTGAAGGATACAGGGACCGGCACTGACTGACCACCATGTGCGTAGTGTATTGTCCTGTCTTTTGACTGTTCTACCATGGCGGAAGGTTTGTCCATTCAAGAAAATCTCAGTGGACATAAACTGCAACCAAGTCTGGACACTATTCAGAGAAGATTCACATGTAAACAGCAAAGAACTCTCCTTATGGAGAAACTGTCTCTGTACCAATATTCAGCTCTTATGCATGAAAGAGTTAGAATTCCAATTTGAAGACTACGATCATGATGGAACTATTTTGACACCTTCATCAGTTTTAAGAAAGATATCCCTTTTCGCCCTCTCTTGCCAAACCTGTTCTCCATATCTTTCATATACTACAGACGGCTGCAGACTTTCTGTGACAATAACTCTGTACTTTACTCGGTCTGGCGGAACCTTGCTGTGTCAAGGTTTAGACTGTCCCCTGTGGGACAGTGAAGAATGTGAAATCCTAAAACAGCCTATACACGTTTTCTTACTAGAAAAAAAAATGTGGAGAAACTGTCTGAATCTCTCACCACTATCCCTGTATGTTTTATCAGCTCGCTTTCAGACCCCCCCCTCCCCTGGTGTTCCCAGATATTGATTTACCTGTTGTGTTCGATCCGGAAACGTCTCCACAAAAAGGTCATGTTTTCATTCCTTCACAATCTCCCCCACCTTCTTGAAAGCCATGACGGTACTATGGATACTACCGTCATCTTCACTACTGCTTCGCGCCTGGGTTCCAACTTTTGGGGAGCAGTGTGAAACAATGTGAAAAAAAACATTCCAAAGAAAAGCACCCCCATCAGTAAGAGATCAAGAAATTAAACTCGACGCACTTTGTACAATTCGTCCCATCCTAAGCACACCCCTAGCCCTCTCTCTGACTTGAAAAGGAGGGTTGGCCATCTAGAACGGACAGTTAACTCTTGGAATGTTTTGGAAGACACTATTCAAGACACTATTACTGCCATGGTCGAAGACGCCAAAGTGGCGGCCAAAAAATAAACTTCGTGCGTATATTTCCGACAAATTTGACTATCTAAAAAACAGAAATCAATAATCTGCAAGCTGCTTTGGAAATTAGTGGAACAAAAAACAAACAGCTTGTAAAAGAAAGCCAATCAATCAAATCCCAGTTAAGTAGTATACAGTCTGAGGTAAGAAAAATTTTTTTTTAAATCACAAACTGAAAAAATATCATCAGTTGAAACTCAAACTGCTTAAAGCTCTCACTGTGATCAGAAAGTAATCGCATCACACAATGCACAGACTACCACACAGTCCACAACTGAGACAGTGAGTGAAGAGAGAGAGGAAGTTTCCATTGAACGTTCTAAAGAATGTGGACATGTGAATGTGAATGTACTGTTGACTGACCATACTACCAAGGAGGTAATAAGTGGAAATCCAGTTTCAAGAACAGCGGATAGGCCTACGGAAAATGATTGCGACACTGACAATGACAAACAAAAGTATTCTGTACTGACTTCCAATGCCTTTGCTGTCCTCTCAGACATGAACGACAATCAGTGTTCCCAGCCACTGTCACAATCATTAGGGATGAGTACACCAAATGTAGACAAACAAAAACATTCAACTAACAACGTTTCTAAATCATCACCTTAAGAAACATTAAACCAAAGGTCCATCCCCGAAAGAGCCACAATGTTGTTAATCGGTGACTCTGTCATTCGATCTATAAATCCTAAAAGGCTCGCACCAAGGGGTGATACTATGTTTAAGATTTGTGTACCAGGTATGTCGATTAATCACCAACACAGATGGCTTCGTTAATTCCAGTTACTCCTAACATTAAAGATGTAATTATCCATGTTGGCATCAGTTCATGCCCCTCTGGACCTATCACACCAGATATGTGGAATGATCTTGTCACCCTGCTTCTGAAAACTTTCCCACAGGCACGTGTAGCGTTTAGCTCAATACTTCCTGCCAGAGGCAAACACCATTTTAATAATTCTATTATTCCATCGAATTCAAACTTAAAAGATGTGTGTGAAAAAGAATAAGGTTATTTTCATTGATCATTTCCCCATGTTTTCTTCTGATACAAGTCTGTACAAAGACATGAAGCAACCTAGCCCCAGGGGGTACTGCTGAAATAGCGGAAAATATCAAAGCTCTGTGGCGTAAACAGGCCGAAGACAGAATGCCCCTAAATCGCCCAAGGTTCAGTAGAACTGGTCCCCGAAAGTACACTCAGTCAAGCCAGTCCCATACAACAATTATCCTCCCAGATTTTCTGACTTCAATCCCCCCCCCCCCCCCCCCCCCCCCCCCCCCCCCCCCCCCCCCCCCCCCCCCCCCCCCCCCCCCCCCCCCCCCCCCCCCCCCACCCCCCCCCCATTCCCCCCACCCCCCCCCCCCCCCCACACAACCAGGAATTTCTGCATTCACCGCACACAACCAGGACCGACATCACAACTCCTCCTCCCTTCTTTTAGATCTTGTGATCAATTCCCCCCTCTTGTGCCAAATTCACATACTATAGTGGTACAATCCCTTGCTCCTCCTAACTACCCCCCAACTTCTTTCCCGAGCATTCTTCAAAAAGTAATTTACGTAATTCTGTGTCAACTGACAGCAAACCAAAAGTCAATCCATTTGTGGCTCAGTATCCAGAAATCAGAAATCCCCCCGTCCTTCAAACTACATCTGAACAACTTCACCCCTTTACAGAACGTCTTCTACAAATGGCGTTGCAAATACTGGCGAGCCAACACTGGCCTATTTATCAGCCTAATCATCCCCAGTTCAGCCATGAAACTATTCCTGTTGTTGTATGAGGTTGCAAGTGTCAATACGCATTCGTGATTAGTATGGATATATTGCAATAGTTATAATGCGTATCAAATGGTGCACTGAATTTCACTGTGAGAGTAAGATTTTCTATATAAACTGAAATTCTAAAAGTGTGTGTCGTCGTGCGTGCGTGCGTGTGTGTGTGCGTGCATGCGGGTGCGCGCGCGCGCGTATGTGTGTGTGTGTGTGTGGGGGGGGGGGGGGGGCGCGCGCTTATTTGTGCGCATGTTTCAAAGAACCAGGAGTGGAAGAATTTGTAATCCACCAGATATACATCTGTACTTCCTCGAAAGTGCACATATAGGCCTATCTATGTATGTCAGTTACTGTAATGTGTTTGTATGATCTTAATCATTATGGTGAGTCACAGTTTTTGCCGGACCAATATCATTTCACCTGGTACTTAGTGCAAAAGAGTTTTTGAATTTGACAATGATTCATTTTGTGCCTTTTGATCAAGAGTTCGATTTTTTTTCTCCTTCTCTTCTTCTTCTTGTCTTATATGAATATAGTCTTTGGAAAAAAATAAGTTGTTTGTTACAAACAGTTCGGGTATCCCTTCCCTTTCTATATTTCATTGTTTATTATTGTGTATTATATTTGTACTTGGCTGCTATTTCTTTGTTTTCCTGTTTTGTTTTGTTAGTGTACCATGCAAGAAACACATAACGAGTGGTCATCTGCTGATGGCCTAAGAGTAGGTTTTTTGAATATTTGTCATTTACAAAATAAGCTTAATGATGTATCTGATATTCTTTTCAATCATGGTAAAAGCTTCCACATATTCGGTTTTTTCGGAACAAAGTTATCTCACCAAGTGTCCGACTCAGAACTAATAATACCAGGCTATAATGTAGTGCGCAAAGACCCATCCAAATTTAGAGAAACGGGTCTTATTATATATATTCATTGTCAAGCTCGCTAAGACTTGAACTGGAGTGGAAAGACGGAGAAATAGACCTATCAATTCTAGCGCCCCTTTTTACTAATTAAATGAGAAATCTTTGAACAGATGTCATTCACACGAATTTTGTTCTCTTTCATTCACACATTCATGTCCCGAACAAAACATCATGACGCATCATACACACTGATTACAAAAAATAAACCCACGTAGTGCCACCCAAGGCAGCACAAAGAAACAATATAGTATTACACGACATAAAATTATTTAAAACTTGAAGTGCGCACAAAGGAACGATCCGCAGAAGGTATTGAAGAATAACGTTCCAAAGTGAAGAATGACGTGGGTGGAATGTAGTCAACGACAAACATAAAAAAAAAAAATCTTGAAGCCTCCAGACTACTTCTTTACAATCAATGTGGCCCTCATGAAGAGGGAGGGAAAAAAAAAAAAAAACACAGTCACATCAAACTGCCACAAACACGACACAGGTATATTGTAGCGAGCGGACTGACTCGCCACCCAACTCCCTGGAGGTCGATTCAAGGGCAACGAGTCAGCACTTGACCACACCGAGTCTTGCAGGTTAACTGCAGCCGAGAACGCCCATCAGCTACGCTCACTCCGCACGTCGTGACCGGACCGTCAGTCTAGAAGAGTCGCCCCGAAACCTAAAGCATCTGCGACTCCTTGATTAAGCCATACGGTCACAAAACCCAGAAGCCAAACAACCAGCATCATCCTCATGTCCGATGATGTTTCTTACGCTCCACACATGGCCCGTCTGCGTCTCTTCTCCCTTGAACCGCTAACCCCCAATTACCACAAAACAAAAATGACGTACATCATTTTTACATCATTGGTTACGTTATATCTGTACAAACTTCATTATGCTTGTTTTCTTTTCTTGTAAGATCGGAGGAAGAAGAATTTCCAAAATATGTTTACATGCAAAAAGCACCTCCATATGGGTCTGAGGTGTTGCACACAAACAATAAGCCCGTATCCATAAATATCCATGCCTTAGCTATTTACTTATTATATACAATCACATCAACCTAACCAGGCTAGTCAATAATAGGTGTGCATGCCTTGGACTAAACAAGGATATGTAGGACACATGGTGCTGTACACTGATGACTGGAAGCACCACACATAAGAACAGAAATGCGACCTACCCCTACCGACTGAGAGGTATAGAAGGTTACAAATACTAACATAGACACATAGAAAACTATTTCACCTCTAGGACACAAAGTCCAACTACAGGTAAAATCATTAACCAGAGACTGGCTTTAACCACCCTAACCGCAAACCGACTGTAGCAGAGAGGGGAACTAAAACATCAACCACACAGATGAACAGAGATGCAACCTACCCCTGCCGACTGAGAGGTAAAGACGGTTGCAACACTAACATCGACACATAGAAAATCATTTCACCTCCAGGACACAAAAGTCCAACTACAGGTAAAATCATTAACCCAGAGACTGGCTTTAACCACCCTAACTACAGACCGACTGTGGCAGAGAGGGGAACTAAACACCAACTGACTCCTCTCTACCTAGCAAGCTAACACAAGTAAACAGACCACTGTTCGCATACAATAATCAATCAACAAACACATTACAGATAGCAAAATACGAACCTAGCACAAAAGGCATGCAACCAACACAAACACAGGCCCAAATGAACAAACCTAGGCATGTGAGTTTGTCCTAGCTGGCCAAGGCTTTACAGGCATATTATCCTAATTAAACTCTCTCGTCCTTAAATGCAAAGTGAGGAGAAAAAACAAACAAACACACAAAAAAAAAAAAAAAATGAATAAAACTGCCGTGACATTCATCAAAGTTTAAACTTTAAGCAAATCTCTTCTCTAAAAAAAATACCAAGTAGAATCCTTATGGATCGAATTACAGCTGAAAAAAAAAAAAAATCAACTAAGCTTTATATATAGAAACTTGGTGGAGCAAACTGATTATATAGATGAATTTTCTTTGATGATGGAGGAAGCATCCCTATTCTCTTATGAATATATATTACTTGGTGATTTCAATATTGATTTATTAAAATCGAACAAATCTTGGACAGAAACTTACAAATCATTTAACCTTGACCAGCTAATAGACAAACTAACAAGAGTCACCGCTACCTTCCAAACACTTATTGACCATATATATACTTCTTCAGTTAACACCATGATAGAAATACGCTCACCGACGTTCGGTTGTAGCGACCATTCTCCAGTGTGTTTTACATGGTCCAAGCGAGGAGTTAAAGTTTAAAAAAATTCCACAAGATAATTACCTACAGAAAACTTCAAAATTTGACAATGACTCCTTTCTGCAGAAAAATCTTAAATAAATGTCAGCGAACCGCCCAGAGAAAACGTGACAAACGAGTCACAAGACAACACACAACGCGTTTCGACTCTTAGGTCTTCCTCAGGTGAAATAAAGACAGACAAAATAGCGAAAATGCACTTAGCTTTGATCGCTTCAGAAATCTGAAGCGATCAAAGCTAAAGTGCATTTTCGTTATTTTGTCTGTCTTTATTTCACCTGAGGAAGACCTAAGAGGTCGAAACGCGTTGTGTGTTGTCTTGTGACTCGTTTGTCCACGTTTCTCTGGGCGGTTCGCTGACATTTATTTAAGATTTTGTTTAGATTTCCGCCTGCAGTCGTTTCACTTTGCAACTAGATCCTTTCTGCAGGATTTAATTAACTCATTCCTTTCCACGGTCTATCAATTCACAGACCCCGACGAGGCTTTAGAAGTCTGGTATCATAGTTTCCTTAATGTTTATAATAAGCATGCCCCATTTAAAACAATTCGTGTTAGTAACAATCCTAAAATAAAAACCTGGATAATTAAAGATATGGACACTGCTACCGACTTAAAAGAGTCACTGTTAGTGTCAGGGAGTCGAGATTCCTAAAAAAAAAAAAAAAGAAACTTAGTCAATTTCCTAAAACAATAGTCAAAGAAAAAGTATTTTCAAGATCTTATTTCTTCCAAAGCAGATAACAGATCTATTTGGAAAGCGATAAACGAGCTTACTAATAAAAATGTGAAAGGTCATACTACCTCGCCAAAAGATTTATCATCTGATGTCTTGAATAAACATTTTTATGACATAGCTAACTCAACAATAAAAATAAACAGAACGTCAGAAAATGAATTGGATATTTTTCAGGACTTTTGCAATTCTAGAAATATATCCTCTCTTTCAAATATACCATTTATGGGTGTGCATGAAGTGTAAAAATCTCTAAGTAGCCTAAAAACAAAATAACACAAGTGGTCTTGATGGCATGGATGGGAAAATCTTGAAACTGTCAGCCCCAGTAATCGCCGAAACGCTTACTTACATCTACCTATGCCTTGCAAAAAATTATATTCCAAAAGCTTTTAAAGTTGCTAAAGTTATACCCATCTATAAATCAGGTGACTATGCTGATCCCTCAAATTATAGACCCATCTCCATCTTGTCTATACTCTCTCTAAACCTTTGGAAGATCATATAAACAACCACATTCTTAGTCATTTCAACTCCTTCAATCTGTTTCATCCAAACCAGTCCAGATTCAGGGGCCAGCCATTCTTGTCAGTCAGCAATAACTAATCTTGTTGACCGGTGGCTTATTAACATAAACATAATAAAATCACAGGTGTTCTAGTAGTAGACTTTATGAAAGCATTTGATGTCGTCGACCACAGTCTTCTACTTGAGAAATTAAAGATCTGTGGCCTAACTGACACAAAACGCTTTGGAACTTCTGTCTTCATTTCTCTCAGACAGGAAACAGTGTGTTTCGTTAAACAGATCGAATTCTTCCATTCTACCTGTTAAGTACGGCGTCACCCAAGGCTCAGTCCTTGGGCCAATACTTTTATATATATATATATATATATATATATATATATATATATATATATATATATATGATCTACCTCTGTTTTTTTACAACTTTATGTGAGATGCTTGCTGATGATACCACTATCCACACCTGTCACGATAGATTAGATAGCATTTTTATCTCCTTACAAGAAAGTATCAACAAGTTATTGGAATGGTCTGAACTTAATCATATGCGACTCCACCAAACAAAAAAAAACTAAATACTTATTAATTATTGCCAGACAAAAACGTCAAAATCTTTCTTGTAGCAATCATTACCTTTGTATTAATGAAGAAAATCTCGAAGAAGTTGATCACCATATGATTCTAGGTGTTATTATTGATAACAATCTGTCATGGTCGAATCATATTGCGTTATTATGTAAAAATGTGTCCAGAAAGATTTACCAGCTTTCCAGAATGAAACACTTTTTAGACCAACATAGCCGTAAGTTGTTCTTCCATGCCTGTGTTGAATCTTACATAAACTATGCCTCAACAATATGGGATTC
>JADBJO010006569.1:52490-83720 GCA_016801955.1 Conus betulinus
AAGGATCGTGTGAGAGGTGTCACCAGTGGTGATTCAGAAGGATCGTGTGAGAGGTGCCACCAGTGGTGATTCTGAAGGATCGTGTGAGAGGTGCCACCAGTGGTGATTTAGAAGGATCGTGTGAGAGGTGCCACCAGTGGTGTTTCTGATGGATCGTGTGAGAGGTGTCACCAGTTGTGATTCTGATGGATCGTGTGAGAGGTGTCACCAGTGGTGATTCTGAAGGATCGTGTGAGAGGTGTCACCAGTTTTGATTCTGAAGGATCGCGTGAGAGGTGTCACCAGTGGTGAATTTGAGGGATAGTGTGAGGGGTGTCACCAGTAGTGATTCTGAGGGATCGTGTGAGGGGTGTCACCAGTGGTGATTCTGAGGTATAATGTGAGAGGTGTCAACAGTGGTGATTCTGAGGGATAGTTTGAAAGGTTCCACCAGTGGTGATTTTCAGGGCTCTCTCTCTCTCTCTCTCTCTCTCTCTCTCTCTCTCTCTCTCTCTCTCTCTCTCTCGGGGTGTACTTCCAATTGTCCAATGTAAACACCTACTGACAGGAGCTCCATCTGAAAAGTCGAATTTCAGAACGTGAGCCTTTCCCTGGATCTGTAAATGTGTTGGAGGTGACCATGCCGGAGGTAACTTTAGCCTGCTGTAAAATTTTCTTTGGTGAAGATTTTTCTCCAAGAGTAAAGGATATAAGAAGGAATCTGCTTACGCATCTAAAGAATGCCAGGGAAGAAAATAAAAGAGCTGGCATGGTTTTTGGTCATTTGATCATAGACAGAGTGAGGTTCTGTCTGGACAGTGAGAACATGTTAAAACCTATGGCTTAACAGTCTGGCCAGCCTGATTAAAAAAAACGGCGTGCTTAATATCTCTTCTCTGCGTAAACTTTTTGTGGATGATTTTTTTTCAGACATTTCATCGGGAACAAATGCATTTAAGTCACTGTCTCACCTAAATTCTGCCCCCTCGCTTTCACGTGCTAAAGCAGGTCAACCAGTGAGCTGTGACACAGCGAAGGACACTGCTGCCGTGTTGTCGCTGCCATCTAACGACAGTGCTCACTGTGGCCGTGTTAACTCGCCTGTGATCTCTTGTCAATCACAGACTGGGTCGACTACACCACCGAGTGACCTTTCTGAAAAAAAATTAAATCCAACCCTACTATGGATTTAAATAAGTGTAGTGTGAAAGATGGAAGTGATGGTTTTTGTATGGCAGTTCATTCCCATATAAATCAAATTTCTCAGGATGATAATTGTTGTTGTGCAAATGAAAATAACGAATCAATGAGAAAACAGGGAAATACAATGTGTGCGTGCGAGTGACTGTGTAGCGAATGGTGCGTTTAATTCTAAAATTTGCGAGTCATTTTTACATTGGAATGTAAATAGCTTATAGTCAAAGTTAAAGAGCCACAGTTTTATTGATTATAGTTTGTCAGTTGAAACTTTTGTTAAACATCTATACTCTTCTACATTTGAAAATTACAAAATCTTCTGTAAACCAGTAATCCAGTTTACAGTGCTAGCGATAAGATCGGGATGGGGCGGGGGGGGGGGGGGGGAGAGAGATAATTTGTCAAATAAAAGATTGAACTATAGAAATAAATACCAGGAATAGAAACCGAATAACACGATGACGTTTCAAACGTATTCTTGGTCTGCCAAAGGATGCCATGTATATCTGTACCTACATACAGCCGGAAAATTCACCATTCTATCCCATTTTTGATATAGATAATGGCATCACTATGCTTGAAAGTACTATAGCTGATAAGATTGTGGAATTTCCTAATGTTTTTCTATTTCTAAGTGGAGACTTAAAATTAGAACAGCAAATCTGGGTCCAGAACTGTCTGATGAAGGGTATATTGGTATTCTCAAGTCAAGAGTTCTTCATGATATGGTAACAGGTGCTCTGATTACACTTTACTCAATAAGTATGGAACATTTCTTTTGCTTTATGTATTATAAATGGTGTATGTAATGGTGACCGCTAAAGCCATTTCACATACATCTCTGTTACAAGGAGTAGTGTCAATGATTACTTTAGATGTCCTCTGATTTGTATATATACGTAGAATTACCGACCACACAAAATCTTACCATCTTCCTCTGGAAATGCACCTTGGCACTTCACAAAACTGTCGGTCCTGTTGTGAATAAGTACAAGGAGGCTCAGTTTGTTGAGAAATTCAAATGGAATGATAATAATGCACACATTTTTCGTAGTGTGATGAACCACGATGATAATCTACAAATACTGACAATAGCTACTAGTTTCATAGACAAAGATATCAGTGTAACTTTATGTATGTTTAAATTATTTTATCATAAAGAAAGCAGAATACATGTGTATGAAAAAGGAAACAAGAATAAACCAGCAAAGTTGGTCCCAAACTGTCCGATGAAGGGTATATTTGTTATTCTCAAGTCAAGAGTTCTTCATTATATGGTAACAGGTGCCCTGAAGACAGTGGACTCAATAAGTATGGAACATTTCTTTTGAATATGTGTACAACGTTTGCTTTATGTATTATAGATGGTGTGTGTAATGGCGACCGCGAAGCCCATTTCACATACATCTCTGATACAGGGAGTAGTGCCAATGATTATTTTTGATGTCCTCTGATTTGTATATATACGTAGAATTATCGACGCATTTGTATGTAAACAACCACACTAAGTCTGACCATCTTCCTCTGGAAATGTGCCTGGGGACTTCACAAACTGTCGGTCCTGTTGTGAATAAGTACAAGGAGGCTAAGTTTGCTGAGTAATTCAAATGGAATGATAATGATGCACACATTTTTCGTAGTGTGATGAACCAGGATGATACTCTGCAAATACTGAAAACAGCTATTAGTTTCATAGACAAAGATATTGATGTAGCTTTACGTATGTTAAATGATTGTATCATAAAGAAAGCAGAATATATGAAAAAGGAAATAAGAATAAACCCAAGTGGAAGGAATGACTCATGGGTTGATCGAGAATGTAGAATGACCAAAACAAACACGAGAAAACTTTTAAGAGTGTTTGACAGAAACCCTTAATAGTAAAGATTGCGTAACATATTGTAAGACTCGACGAGAATACAAAAATATGTTGCATAGAAAGGAAACAGAGCCCAAGAAATCGTGATTCGGTGATTCAATTAACTCAGTTCATGACCAGAAGTAACTTTGGGAAAAACGTTCATGGTATTTCTGTAAAGACATCTCATATACTCAATAACATTTCTACCGAAGAGTGGTACCAGCATTTCAAAAATCTGTTGGAAAACGATGTTTGCAATGAACACAGAAGAAATTAATGAAACAAGCTACTTGGATAGTCCCATCTCAAAAGAGGAGATTCTTATTGCGATGACAAATTTAAAGAATGGAAAATCTGCGGGTCCTGACGGTTTGATTGGCGAGCTATTTAAGAATGGTGGTGGTGTCGTGATAGAGTTCTTTCTTAAATTTTTCAATACTCTTTTTGATACAGGACTGAGTTCTGAAAACTGGTCTGAATCGATCATCATCCCACTATTTAAGAAAGGTACCGCAAATGATCCTGGCTATTACAGAGGGATCTAACTGTCTGATATAAGCAGCAAATTGTACACCTCTATTATTAACAACAGATTACAAAAATGGATCTATCAAAAAATAACAATACTGGTGGATATCAAGCTGGCTTAAAAAAAATCATTCCACTGTAGATCACATGTTCACCTTTTTGACTTTAGTTCAAAAGCAGTTTTCATATAATCGTAAGCTATATGCAGCTTTCATTGATTTTGAGAAAGCGTTCGACTCTGTGTCTAGAAAAGTACTCTGGCTAATAGTGAAAAAATTACATCAATGTATTAAAAGTATGTACACTAATGTTAAAGCAAGAGTAACATCTGGTGGGGAACTTACCAAAGATATTTTATGTACACAGGGAGTGAAACAAGGTGATGCTTGTAGCCCTGTTCTTTTCTCATTGTTTATACACGAATTAGCTTTAGAAATTATAGCAAAAGGAAGACATGGTGCAACCCTTTCTCATGATTTTATTAGAGATTATTATTTCTTTTACTTGCTGGTGGTATTGTCTTATTATCTGAGACTCCAATTGGCTCCAGACTCAATTAAACCATTCGTGCCAGGCGCTTCTAATTTTCAGCTAAAAGTGAATATGAAAAAAGGCAATATTGTGGTTTTCAGAAAAGGAGATCACTTGGCAGCAAGGAAAGATGGTATTTGATGGACAGAGGATGGCTGTTGTAAATTGTTATAAATGGTATCTATTTCTCTACACGCTTAACGTTTACAGTCACTTGTCAGGATCTAGCAAGCAGAGCGAAAACGCCTTATTGTGTATCTTGAAGAAATTATACATGCTGAGTAATAATTCATTGACAGCGTTTCTTAAACTCTTTGATGCTCAGGTTCAACTGGTTGCTCAGTGTGGTGCTGAAATCTGGGGCCTTGATAAATCTGCTATTCATGTACAAATAGTTCATTTATTTGCTCTTAAGAATTTTGGGGGATTCACATGTAGACACATAATGAATGTGTTTATGGAACAACAAACTGCTATCCAACCTATATCAATTAATCTGTGCAGTGCATCAAATACTGGCTGAAGATTGTTCAGATGGATGATGACAGATTACCACTAAAAGCGTATAAGATGTTGCTGGGACTGAAATAGCGTGGTAAAAGATCGTGGGTTTCAGGTGCTCAAGATCTTCTGTTTCATAATGGATGTGGGTTTGCTTGGATGAATCAAGGGGTTGGAAATGTAAATGCGTTTTTGAAGCTACTTCAGCAAGACTAATTGATAACCAATAGCAAAATTGGTATGAAAACATCCAGAACAGTGAGCAATATTCATTTTACTATCTGTTAGATGTGAAAAATCTATCTCTCTTAATATTGACAGGCATATTAGAAGTTATCTGACAAGATTTAAATCAGGAATTGCAGACATCAAAACGCATCAGCATCGATATGCAAATGCTAATAACGTTAGTATGCTATGTCCTTTATGCAAAACGCAAATGAAGACGAATTGCATCTCGTTCTTTGTTTGACCTGTGCTGAAGCATTTACGATATGAATGCATTCCCCAGAAATTCTTTGAAAACCCTTGCTTATTTCGAGCCGCTTTGCTCATGGCAAATGAAAATGAAAAAGTACTGAAAAGTACATGTGTATATTTATACAAGGTGTTTAAGAGACGCGCAACTATGGTCAGTTAACTGAACCCAACTGTCGTTTCCATGGCGTATAGTTAGTTAGTTTAGCGTGCTTATCTGTCAGCTTTTCATTGTGAAAAATATATGAGGTCACTGTATGAATTGTTTTTGTAATATTGTACCCCATCAGAAGAAGGAGCCATTGTCTATACTGATTAAAATCTTTCCTTCCTCTCTCTCTCTCTCTCTCTCTCTCTCTCTCTCTCTCTCTCTCTCTCTCTCTCTCTCTCTCAAAGACTAAGGAGAAAGCCACTTATTGACAAATGGTCAGTGTCACATTCTGGTTTCCAGTTCAGGATACCTTTCTCTAAGCTCTATCATCAACACTCTCTAATCACATGACACGTCTAAACTGGTGGAGCTTGAAACTGCATTTCCAGCAGGACACGTTCTCTTTTCTTGCACTGATGCGTGAAGAATGGCCGTTTAAAGTCAGGCGTTGTCCTCCTCTGGATTTGCTAGCAGAACGATGAAAAATAGGAAGCTGTGGTTATTGTCTGCATTTTTCACTGTGATTCTCTTTCTCGTTCTTTCTTTCAGTCGCAGCATGCATGCTGTGTAGTTTACATACTTCAGTATGAAGAAAAGGTCCACCTGATGTGCATTCATAAAATTCTTTGTCCAGTTTCTTATTTGCGATGCCCAGTGAAATATTTCTCCATCAAAGAAATGTTGCATGTGCAGCAAAATCATAAGCTGTGTAAATCCAGAAACATTCAACGAGAGTACAGGCGCTGACAGAACAGGTGGCAAAAGTATGATTCACCGACTTTCAAACCTTGGCAATTGATGAAGAGTAGGGTGGTCAAGAAGCATGGTCAACAAGACAGGAGGTACTGATGATGACATCGGAGCCAGAATAACCAAGGCAAGATTTGCTTTCACCACCCTCAAGCCCATCTGGAGGAGCGCAAACGTCCACCTTCACACCAAACTGCGACTGTTCAACACCAACGTGAGACCTGTGCTGCTGTATGGCTCAGAGACCTGGAGACTCACCAAAGGGCTGGAGCACAAGTTGCAGGTCTTCATCAACACATGCCTGCAGCGGATCCTCTGCATCAGGTGGCTTGACAGAATTGCCAGTGAGGAGCTATGGTGCCGGACAAATGAGAGACCAATCGGAGACACCATCAGAATCCGAAAGTGGAAGTGGATCGGACACATCCTACGCCGAGGCCCGGACAACACACACGGCAGGCACTGGATTGGAACCCTCGAGGAAAGAGAAAGCGAGGCCGCCCAGTGACAACTTGGCGTAGGACGCTGGACAGTGAGCTGATTACCATCAAGCTGTCCTGGGGTGAGGCAAAACGGGCAGCCCAAGACCGCACTCGTTGGAAATCTGCAGTGAAGGCCCTATGCTCCCATTGGAGCGAAGAGGATTAAGTCAAGTAAGTCAAGTCTGGGTGGTCAGTAGGAAGTCTAGCATCCTTTGGATTGGATGAGGCAGACAGGTGGAATAACCTAGTGCCATTGTCTGTCTTGTATTTCACATGGGCCAGTGTTATAATGAGGGGTGTTTCTATGTTCATGACTCTTGTTGTGTTGACCATGTTTGTGTTTTACTTGGATTGTCTTTCTTGGGCTAGTTGTTCATTGTTCCATTTAACTTCTTTTGAAGGGGGAAAGGCATGTTCCCAGAGCACCCTACAGGTGAAGCACTTCGCGCCATCAACTGGACACTATGCATCACTGGTTACTTCCTAGCACCCGTCCTCCACTACCCCTTCTAAAATGCCAACAGCTCCTGTTGCATTCTACAAAATGTGCCTGCGTTTCTCTGTAACTCGCTCTCAGTTATTGTTGTTGCTGTTGTTTTTCGAGCTGCACCAAAGATGTCTGCCTTTGAACGTGGATGGCAGCCCTGGAAGAGCCTGAGTGGTGGGCTGGGGTATGATAACACTGACACGAAAGCTGAACTCAGCTGGACGTGCACAGATGTGTGAGTGAAGAGGTTTAGGCTTTGTGGTACATACTTTTGTGGCATCTGCTTGCATGAAAATATAAGTAGTCAAGTTTCATCCCTCATTTTGATTTTCTCTGTATCCTGCACTTTAAAAAATATCTTATCTATCTATATGTGTATCTATAATCTCTGACTTTATATCTAGCAAGCTGGCTAGCTAGCTAGCTAGCTAACTACCTGTCTGTCTGTCTGTCTGTCTGTCTGCCTATCTGTCAGTCTGTCTAGCTATCTATCGATTGACATTTTAGTTTCAGTCTCCGGTTTTAATTGTTCTGATTATTTTTTATCGCACATTTGATCCTTTCTGGCTTTGGGTCTGTCAGTAGGGCACTAACTGACGACGTCATCAGAAGAATGCTGTGAGCCCGTGATCAGCTCACCGATGTCATTTAATAACAGTCGGCACTGGGTTGACATGGTTCACACAGAGCATTAGTTTACTGTTGGCCAACATGGATAAATGATGCGTATAAAGGGACCATTAAAGAAATTAATTCAACAGCCAATCATCATGCCGGGTTTGTGTCATGCAAGTGAAGCAGAATACGTCATACACAATAATGGATTTATAAATGTAGTGTGCTTATTGTCGAAACAAATGGTGAGAGAAAGGCCTCATCACAATAAAACATATTTATAGTACTCAGGAAAGGAGTCTTCTAACCTTTAGTGAAAGTACAAGACTGACATCCAAAACAGCGATAACCGTGTTTCAATACAATTTCATCCCACAAATATTCCGCTCCGAAAAAATGGGTGTATGCCAGTCTGTTTCATTTGATCATCGTCCAGACACTGTAGATGCCATTGGTTTTTTTTTCTTTGAATGTCAATCAGTAAGACGATTTTGGTACGAAATTGAAAATGTTGTTTTCTGAAACTTGGAATGAAATTGCATACGCCCTTAATAGGTGTTCTGTTTGGGCCATGTCAAAAGAAATCTTCACATGATTATGTGTGCATCAACAAAGTTTTGCTAGTAGGTAAAATATGTATAAGCAAGATTGAAAAGACAAAGCCACCGATAATATATAAGATGGTGTTTGACCCGAAAGACTCAGTTAAGGAAGTTAATGTTACACACACTGACTGACTGACTGTAAACCATTTATTGTCAGATGAACTCAAAGTTGTACTGACAACTTGTTACACACACACACACACACACACACACACACACACACACACACACACACACATATATATATATATACATACACACACGCGCGCGCGCGCGCGCGCGCGCGCGCGCGCGCACGCACGCGCGCACACGCACGCACGCACGCACACGCACGCACGCACGCACGCACGCTTGCGCGCGCACGCGCGCACACACACACACACACACACAAACAACAACACACGCGCGCGTGTGCGCGCACGGGCGCACGCTCACACGCACACAGAGCGAACGTGGGGGAGAGGGAAGGGATGAACGGGAGGTGCGAGTGTATATTTCATTTGTTGAAAAGAATATTGTGCAGCAAACATAGCAGAATGAAAGTGTCAGTGCACCGCACATTACTACAGGAATGAACCCAGATGCTCTGTATCAAACGTCAAAACATAAAGATCAGCACGTGAATGCCCATCTGTTAAAAAACACACAGAGACAATGCTAGGTGAGTATGAATCAATTTCAAGGGGGGGGGGGGGGGGGGGGGGGGGCGAACTGGGAAAAAGTAGGAGGAAGCGCCCCCCCCCCCCCCCCCCCCCCCCCCCCCCCAAAAAAAAAAAAAAAAGAAAAGCAAAACGACAAGTGTAAAAATTGGAGATTGGAGGACGAAAAATGTGTAACAACTATAAAAAGGTAGCTTAATATGTTTTGGTTATATAATTAGAAACATGAACGAGTACTTACTATGTAAGTCGAAGTTTGTGTAGAATTCTATGTTTCGGAGGTTATAGGAGTGGAGGGATATGTGAGATGCGTATGCGCGGGATAGCCATGCTTTAAAGTACCAGACCAATTATTTAGTCTATAATTTGTTGAACCAAATGACAAATTGACAAACAACAGATATTTGTCTGGTCATCGCGGGATAGCCATACTTTAAAGTACCAGACCAGTTATTGAGTTTGATTGGTCTGTAATTTGTTGAACCAGGAGACAAAGTGACAAACAACAGGTATTTGTCTGGTCATTAAATTCTTCCTCTGATATAGTGTTTCTGCCTCAGTATTTCCTAGGTGCCTTCACTTCTACAATTATATGAATGAAGGAAAAAAATGGGGAGGGGAGTGGTGGGCATATATTACTCCACTCCTATAACCTCTGATCATGGAATTCTACACAAACTTCGACTTACATGGTAAGTACCCATTTACGTTTCTAATTGCATTTCTGGTAGCTTCTCGGAGCTACGGGATAAACGAGACTTCAAAGGTGTTCTACAAATTCAGACCCACACAAGGTATCAGATTCAATTCAGTATGTGAAATCTGTTGTTTATTTATGAACCAACTCAATAGTCTTTGTATGACTAGTTCAATTGTCAAAACATACTGGAAATGTGTAAGAAACCAATGTTCAAAAGAAAAAGACGGATATGGCATTAACACTGCCTGCATTCAGTGCTCTGGTGAATGTCAGCAATCCGACCTTTTCTTTTTGAGTATTGTTAGCCTGTCCAAGAATGATACAAAAAGTGATTCAGTGAAGTAGGCTGTCAGCAAAATACATAGCTGGTAAACTTGTATTGGGAAAAAAAAAAAATATATATATATATATACATATTAAAACAAGGTATTAAAAGAATTCTACAACTCTACAAATTTGTTTGGAGCACACAGCTCTCTTCATCCTGAGGAGAGCTGGGTGCTCGAAACAAATTTGTAGAGTTTTAGAATTCTTTTAATACCTTGTTTTTAAACAGATGTTGCTCCCCAAGGGGTTGAGCGCTTTTAAAATTTTACCAGGCATATTAGTGATGTTTTTGATATATATATATATATATATATATATATATATATATATATATATATATATATAATGCTGAACAATTAAGTAGTAGGGGGAAACAAGTGCAGGCTAACAATTTTTCTGTCGTTATAGTAATGACTTTAAAAAAAATGAAGATGAAGAAAGTGGGGGGGAAAATATTATAAATATGAGAAGCCTTTCACTAGCTGCCTGAGGGAACCATCGTAATCCCTCTCAAAGGCACATTTATTTGTATTGCCTGCCTAGGCCTTTCGTCCGCTGGATCGGACTCATCAGGGAGACACGACTGATAGTGTCTGTGTTCTTGGTGTCAAATATGGACACACCACAGTTCATAATTCTGTGGTATTCTCACCACCAAGGGTTCAAAAAAGGAATCCAACAGCACCATCAAAGCAGCCAGTGAAGAGTGGTAAATGGAACAAAACAAAAGTGTGGAGAGGGAAAAAGTTGCTGAAAAACTAAAAGCATTATTCAAACAGTATAAAATGTTAGGGACAATCTTTGAGCCTATGCTTGAGGATCCATTCAAGGATGCAAGGGAGATCAAAAGATATGGAACAGTCTGAGTGGTCAGCTCTGCTGTTCAATAACCCAAGCATTGTGAGTGGCTAAGAATTGTACAGACAACCTTTACTTGGATCTCCTAAGAGATGCAATCACTCACTGATTGACCAAACAATACAATGCTGAACAATTAAGTAGTGGCATATATATATATATACATATATATATATTTATATTATATATATATATATATATATATATATATATAGAGAGAGAGAGAGAGAGAGAGAGAGAGAGAGAGAGAGAGACACAAGTGCTGAGGGCCAGTTCTTGGAATGAATCCGCAAGGGACTAAATTACAATGAAACAATAAATTCCAAGGATAAGTACCGAGCACCATTCCAGGTACTTATCCTTGGAATTTATTGTTTCATTGTAATTTAGTCCCTTGCGGATTCATTCCAAGAACTGGCCCTCAGCACTTGTGTCTTAAGAGGTTATCTTTTAATATTTTCTACTTTTCACAAGAAAATGTAGCTTGTTTTTGCTCTTTCATGATTTTCTTTTGCTTCTTAGATGGCACCTTTAGTTAGTTTTTTGAAAACTCAGCAAACATACTATGGTATTGCACACCAGCCTTTTTCTGTAGCATTCTTTCTTAAACCGAAAAGACAGAGGAGTCAATTACCACTTTCCGCGGTCACTGAGGAGAAACAATCAGGTTTCGAAATACCGGTATCTGACCCAGGAGTTATATGTTAGTGAGCTTTCTCCCCATTGGAGATGGTTTCCTGCTTTGGAGACTATAAGCTTGCTGAAGGTTCATTTTGAGAAGCATTTATTTATTCCCCATTCACCCACTCAAGCACATACTGTCAGTTAGCAGAATCATCTACCACTGCAGATATGAAGGCTTATCACCCCCCTATTTCTATAATCTGAGACATAAGAGCAACTTTGTTTATAATTCAATATTTCTTGCAGTCATTGCAACACCTAGCTGCTCTGTAAGTTGCTGGAATGGTGCTCGGTACTTATCCTTGGAATTTATTGTTTCATTGTAATTTAGTCCCTTGCGGATTCATTCCAAGAACTGGCCCTCAGCACTTGTGTCTTAAGAGGTTATCTTTTAATATTTTCTACTTTTCACAAGAAAATGTAGCTTGTTTTTGCTCTTCATGATTTCTTTTGCTTCTTAGATGGCACCTTTAGTTAGTTTTTTTGAAAACTCAGCAAACATACTATGGTATTGCACACCAGCCTTTTTCTGGTATAGCATTCTTCTTAAAACCGAAAAGGCAGAGGAGTCAAATTACCACTTTCCGCGGTCACTGAGGAGAAACAATCAGGTTTCGAAATACCGGTATCTGACCAGGAGTTATATGTTAGTGAGCTTTCTCCCCATTGGAGATGTTTCCTGCTTTGGAGACTATAAGCTTGCTGACTGAGCAAGAAGACAAAGAATAAACACTGTTTCTTTCATAAGCACCATACTGACGCAAACAGAAGACAAAGAAAAAGCAAATGAATTTGTGGACCCTGGATCATCAACTGGTTTCATAAAGCGTCTTTGTGGGCACACAACTGTCCCTTCTACAACACAAGACAATGGTTAGCATTTGCCTGTGAAATATCTAAAAAAAAAAAAAAAAAAAAAAAAAAAAAAAAAAAAAGAGAGAGAGAGAGAAGTCTGAATGGACTGTTCCTCCTTCAGCTTTTCCTCAACTGATCTGTCATAAAAACCTATGAAAAGTAGAAGCATTGGTCCACCCTGCTGACTTCATTTCATCCAGAGTTACACCGCCACTTAACACTGCAGAGGAAGCTGCTCCCCTAAAGCTATGAGATGCAAAATTCTGGATTCCAGCATCCACCAGTACTTCTTTCAGCCACCTGACACTGTTTCGCTACTGGCAGGTCTGTGTGGCTGTGACTAAGATAACAACTGGTCAGCAGTTTTTCTTAGTTTATCAGTCGGTTTTATGTATTCTTTTAAACACTGTACCACACACACTTTCTCGTGTAATGCTAACGCTTTTTGGCAGCGCCTGGTCGTGTACGTTTCAATTTATTGACTAGTGAAATATTACACCTATTGCTATGAAAGTGAACACAGCTACGCTTTAACAGATGTACAATTTGTACCCTTTGAGCTGAAGAAAGCAACAATAGGACACACAACTTCTTAGTGAGTTCCTTGAGAGAAAGACTGACGCTACATTTCAGTTTGTTAAAATGTTCTAATAAGACTGCTACATCCCATGTATGTGTGTACTTAGGCAACGGTGTTCCGAGCTAAAAAAAAAAAAAATCCTTTCACAAACCTAACCACATGTGGGTGAGACCCATGAATGTTCAGAGGGATTGCTGATACTGCACTCCAGGTGGTGTTGATTGCACAACAGCCCAGTCCATCATCATAGAACCTGGTAAGAAACTCTAACAGAGATCCCACAGCTGGACGAAAGGGATCCAGATCCCGTGTAACGCAGAACCGATTCCATTTCGTGAGGTAGGTCGAGTACTGTTTTGTTGTGCACGGTCGCCATGATGCACACATGATATCGCAAGCATCCTCAGGAATTCCTTGGGCTTTGACCGCGTCCCGGATAAGGTGACCGCCAATAGTTGAAGACTGTTGGGAAGGGGGTGAGCAGTGTCGGTGTGCACCAGTCTGAGAGTTCTCTTCCCTCATAGTAGGAGGACTGGTCTTCGCCTCAGTAACTGTAGCATCTGAGGATACCTGTGACGGACCGTTTTTTAGTCCAATCACCAATTTTTACAACCGTGTTTGCCGGAACATGTTCATCTGAAAACTGGTTGGTTAGTTTACCTGAATGCTGCTCACTTGCGCCCTATATAAGCCGGGTGTGAGCTGAAACAATCAGGCAGTCTTTACAGCAGTTCCGGCAGTGCAACTTTCCAGTTGCTGAAGAGGAACTCCGGAACGAGTTGCTGTGGCAGTCAGGTATTGTATATTTTAGCAATTTGAAATCGCAAACCGAAATCGTTCTCCCCTCCTATAGGCTACTGTAACTTTCTCAGCGCCTAGTAAAGGCTTTTAAAAGATAAAAAATGTGTCTGATTTTTTTTTTTGTTTGTTGTCTGTTTTTGTTTGTTTGTTTGTTTTGGTATGTCTTGTGACTTGACAGGGTAATAGGAGGAAATTGTTTTAGAAAGTATGAATAGAAAGGAGAAAAAAAAGCATGCTGTTGATGATTGATCGGAAAAGGAGGTGGCTTAGCTAGTTCATGGCGTTATGATGCAAAACAGTTTTGTTTATATCGCTAATGTATTATAATCACACAAATAATAGTAAGCTTCAGAAGGGAGCAATGAAAACTATCGTGTATTACTGTTTGGGAGATTTATTCTTAATTTTGGTGTGGGGAGGGCTGAATGGAAACCCTTTTCAATATGTATTTAAACTATCCTTTAATATGAATCATGAATACCTATTGTTGATAAACAAGAGTGTGTGGATATCTTTTCTTGACATGTGTTTAAGGGCTGTTACTGTTACTAATGAATACTTTTATGAAGGGAAATCTTTCTCTGAGATGTAGTGATTATGTGAAATGATATGAGAAACATTCTTGTCATGATGAAAAGACATGAAATGATAAAAAAAAAAAATCTTAGCTTGATGAAAGAGACAAAAGCAAATCATTTCTAATATGCTATGATTATATTCTTGGTTTATCGTAAAAACGTCTATGTGGAAATCCTTTTCCCCAAAAGTGTAAAATATGATTCGAAAAGGTCTATGTGGAAATGCTTCCTACCAATGTGTAAAACATGATTTTGAAAAGGTCTATGCGGTAATCCCCCCCCCCCCCCCCCCCCCCCCCCCCCCAATGGGTAGAACATGATTCCGGAAAAGAGAATGTTCTATTGTGATAACGTATTGAACTTTGTAGATTTTGCTATGGGTATTTTCCACAAGTTCTGGTGAAATATAAAGTAACTGTTGGTTATGAATATGATTAATAACCATGATGAATAATAGCCATGTTATAGTAGGCTAGATAATCAAAGCAGCTATCAGTTTCCCACAGGTAGAGTTGTTGTCCAGGGGTGACTAGGAACTGGCTGCCACTGCTAGAGGGTCTGGGGCGTAGCTGAGGTCTACCCCCTGTCACCACCCTGCTGAGGGTGTGGAGAGGTCGACGAGGGAGTCGACAGTAAACCGTCCTGCCACTGCGTCCGAGTCTGGGGCATAGCCGAGATCTACCCATTGTCTCTACCCTGCTGAGGGTGTGGAGAGGTCGACGTGTGAGTCGACAGTAACCCAACGTGCCAGTTGTGCCAGATCCGCCGTTGCTGCCGAGCCAGAGCCGCCGAATTTGAGGTATTTGAACCAGCGACCTGTTGGGCCAGTCATACCAGAGCCGTCTCACCTGTTGTACCAGGGCCGTCGCTTTTGTGTCGTCAACATCGTGTCTGTGTGTGTGTGAGCCACAGCTCTTGTGTTGGAGCCGTCGCTCCTATTGTGGACAGAGCCGTCGCTTGGGTTTTCTGTGGAGACTCTGCGAGCTGCTCCTCCAGACTGTGTGAGTCCCGGGAGAGGACTTCCTCTACAGCGGTCTTCGCGAGAGACTTGAGACGACTGAGAATTGTCGTGTTGGCCCAGACGTGGTCAAAAGAAATTAATTTGTATTTCCCTTGTGTGTGTACGCCAAAAGTTACGGTGTGCGTGAATATTTCTGTCTTATTGATATTGTTGTATATTGATGTGTTTTGTGTATTTGCGTATTGATAGCTTGGGCAGCTTAAATAAAAACATTGATTTGTTGTCTGGCCATCCATGTTTCGATGTGTGTGTGTGTGTGTGTGTGTGTGTGTGTGTGTGAATTTAAAGTCGTACATGCAACGAATTTCTGTAAGTCAGACAAACAAACACATGCACCAGTGCGTCCGTAACAATACCACACAGCTGTTGGCCAGTATGGTACAATGAAGATCCCTTCGGCATGATCCTGCTCCAGCTTTGCTAGGGTCTTCTGGATCACACTGGAAGGTGGAAAGGCATATACGTGTTTCCACCTCCTCCAATTGACTGTGAATGCATCAATTGCTATGTATTCTGGGTCTGGTCCCCATTAAACAAAGGGCTTCATCTGACAGTTTAATCTTATTGCAAACAAATCTATCTCTGTGTATGCAAGTTTTCTGCAAAGTTGCTTGACAATTTTGGCGTCTAATCTCCATTCAGTTCTGTCTGGAAACTCACAAGAACATGTATCAGTTTCAACATTCAATTTTCCTGGGATATGTGACACTGTCAGCCAAATCCCTCATTCTAGGCACCAGACCCAAATCCTGTGTGCCATGTCATTACATTCACGTGAATATGAACCACCCATATTTCTTAGGTAGGAAATGGCACACATGTTGCCACACAGTATTTTGACATGTTGTCCATACACTTCTTGTCTGTAGCTTTTTAGAGCATTTTTCTACCGCTAATAGCTCCAGTACATTGATTTGTTCTGTTGATGTGTATATACACTGCAGCTAATATTGCCAGTCCACCAACATAGCTCCTGAGCTGCTGATTCAGAGAAAAACAGTGGCATCTAAATTCCCACACTTTTTCTTTAGAGCCATGGATTTTAGTTTTTCCAATTGTCTGTGGTATAATGGCCCAATATTTATTGCTGGAAACACAAACACCAACTTTCCAATGACCTGTGCTAATTCTCTAATGGTGCAGACAGATTTGTTTTCATTAGTGCCTGGCAAATTGCTGTCACGTTTTTCTCCGTTTTTCTTCATGTTCTCTGAATCAAGTATAAAGCCCGAGAAGGTCAGTTTCTTGGAGGGCTCTGGGACTGATTTATTGCTATGTATTATAACGCCCAGTTTCTAGAAAACGTCAACTGTTGCCTCTACATTATGTTTATACTTATTGTAACTCCAGCCTTGTAAGAAACAATCATCAATGAATGCTGAGGATAAGAAAAAACCTGTGATCTAAGCAATTGTTAACTGATTTTATCAGTTTTGTGTAAGTAGCGAGGGCAGTTGGCTAACCCACCGGGGAAATATGTGTAGGTATACAATTGACCTCTGCATTGAAACTTTAGGAATTTTAAAATTCAGTTTCAATAGGCACGGAATGATAAGCATGGTGAATATCAACTCATGCCATAAAGCAATCTTTCTCTATCAAATTCGTGGCAGAGTTCAGACTCTCCATCTAATATATTCATTTTCCACAGCCTCGTTGATTTTTTTTTTTCAAATTTTAAATCATTCTTTATGACTTGTCTGATTTCTATGCTAAGAAAATAGGAGTTTATCACCTGTCCTTCTTTATGTACCGAATATCTAATAACTTTCATGGCGAGTCGTTTCTGAATTTCTTGGTCTGTTTCTGATCACAACTGGCCTTGTACCTGATTCAGAGTTATTCTGAGCCTGCCAATCTCTTCATGTTATTGATAGGAATGTTGACACCCATCACCATATCGATTATGAACGGATCAGAGGTCAACTGTCGCCAGCTGTCCACGTGATATTTCAGTCTGGCTGCTTCAAAAACGTCATTGCGTTTTACACTCATCTCTACTAGGGTTGCTGAAGTGCATCCCTCTGCATCCATTGGCCTCGAGATCTTTGGCCTCAGCCCCGAACCCCCCCCTCTGACCATGCTTGGTGACCTCGGTTCTAGGGTCCACCCCCCCCCCCCCCCCCCCCCATGATATAAGTTTTAACATTGGGGACCATGCTTGGTGGCCTCGGTTCTGGGTCTCGCCCCCCCCCCCCCCCCCCCACCCCTCCTATGATATGGGTTTAACATTGGTGACCATGCTTGGTGGCCCTAGGTCCTGGGTCCCCCCCCCCCCCCCCCCCCCCCCCCCCCCCCCCTATGATATGGGTTCGACATCAGTGACCATGCTTGGTGGCCTCGGTCCTGGTCCCCCCCCCCCCCCCCCCCCCCCCTCCCATGATATGGTTTTAACATTGGGGACCATGCTTGGTGACCTCGGTCCCGGGTCCCCCCCCCCCCCCCCCCCCCCCTTCCCCCATGATATGGGTTTTAACATTGGTGATCATGCTTGGTGGCTCGGTCCCGGTCCCCCCCCCCCCCCCCCCCCCCCTTCATGATATGGGCTTCGACATCGGTGACCATGCTTGGTGGCCTCGGTTCTAGGTCCCCCCCCCCCCCCCCCCCCCCCCCCCTCTATGATATGGGTTTAACATTGGGGACCATGCTTGGTGGCCTCGGTTCTGGGTCTCCCCCCCCCCCCCCCCCCCCCCCCCCCCTCCGCCATGATATGGGTTCTACATCGGTGACCATGTTTGGTGGCCTCGGTCCCGGTCCCCCCCCCCCCCCCCCCCCCCCCCCAACCCCACCCCTATGATGTGGGTTTAACATGGGTGACCATGCTTGGTGGCATCGGCCCCGACCCCAGCAGCGATCTACCCATGCTCTGTATTTGGAAAAACCAGGCAAAAATGTTCGTCCGTCCTTTTGCTGGACTGAATCATGTTGATTCAAAGTTTCGAGCCGGACTCAATGGAGGAGGAAAGCACTGTTTTTAAATCACTTCCAAAGAGGAGATCAGAAATAACAATGTCTTTAGGCGTTGGGGTTTTTTGTTTGTTTTTTGTTGTTTGTTTTTCTTCTTTTTGTTTGTTTTGTTTTGTTTTGTTTGTTTGTTTGTTTGTTTGATTTGATTTATGTTGGGGGCACTCAAAATTCTAGTGCAGCCTTCCATGGAAAGATCATGGATTGTCTTGAGGTTAATGCCGATAGTGTCTATGACGTCTCGTAGGGTGGATTTCAGTTCAACATCACTGCTTTGACACACTCACATCCCCTACTTTGATCATGGCCAGGTGGCTGTGAGAATGTTTCCTGCACTTTCTGTGTTTTCAAATCAACTGTTCTGGCATTGTGTATCCATCACACTCCAAACTTCGGGATTAACTCAAGGCACAACAAGAGTCTCGCAATTTTCCAGCCATTTATGTGTTTCAAACTTGGCCTTCAGTTTATCAGCTTCCACTTTGCCTTTCGCCATTGTTGTTAGCAATTTTGCAAATTAATCATGCACTGCTGGACACACATCAGTGTGCGATTCATAGTCGTGTTCGATGTCATTCAGACATTCAGTGTACTCTGTGTCCTGTTCATTTTCAGATTTGGCGTCAGTTTCGTTCTGACTCTCACAGCCACCTTGTGCTTACAATTGCTCTAACTGTGTGTCTCTGGAACAATGTCAGCCAGATCGGTTTCAGTGCTTTTTATCACTTTAGTCTTCTTGGTCGGTGGCTCGACCAAAGCGTCAACATCAAAGTGCTCTTTTCTTTTATCCCCAGAGCCTGGGGGCAGACACTTTGGCGCTCTTTTTCTGTTTCTTTTGGAAAGCTTTTAGTTCTTTTAGAATGGTCAGATTTTTGTTTTGTTTTGTTTTTGTTTGTTTTTTTTCATCATGTTCCAATCCTCTATGGGCAGGATAATGTCGTCGGGTTTCGTTGGACACACAACTGTCTCTTTCCTTTCATCGGGAGTGTCTTCCAGAAGCGCCTCTATTTCATCTAGACCTGGATTGTGTTGATCCACGTTTTGGTCTGACACCATCGATTTATGGCTCTGAACTACTGAATTAAAATTGGAAATGAAATGAGGCAGGGAACAGTAAACAATAAACAGTAAACAAGTGGGTAGTTTTTGCTCCCATAAGGAAACCTAACACAGAGTAACTTTTATTCAAGACTGGCACAGCATTTTAAACCCGAATAAAGTCAGACGAATACAAAGACGAATCAATCTAATAGTGTGTGTGTGTGTGTGTGTGGGGGGGGGGGGGGGGGGGAACAAGCAGCGCAGGCCAACAACTAATTGTCTTCATAGTAATGACTTGGCAAAACTTTGGACTTAAGGAGGGGGGGGGGGGGGGGGGGGGGCGGGAGGTTGAAGATGTAGAAACTGGGAACATGAAATTAAGAAAATATATTACAGATATGAAAACTCTTCACTAGCTGCTTAAGGGAACCATCGCAATCCCTTTTGAAGGCAGATATATTTGTATTGCCTGCTCCGAGGCCTTTCGTCCGCTAGATCGGAACTCATCAGGTAGACATGGCTGGTTGTGTCTGCGCTCCTGGCGTCAAAAAATATATTTTCTTAATTTCATGTTCCCAGTTTCTACATCTTCACCTCCCCCCCTCCCCCCTCCTTAAGTCCAAAGTTTTGCCAAGTCATTACTGTGAAGACAATTTAGTTGTTGGCCTGCGCTTGCCCCCCTTGTTCCCCCACCCCACCCCCACCCCCCACCCACCCACCCGTTTTTTAGATTGTTCGTCTTTGTATTCGTCTGACTTTATTTGGGTTTAAAAGGCTGTGCCAGTCTTGAATAAAAGTTACTCTGTGTTAGGTTAGGTTTCCTTATGGGAGCAAAAACTACCCCACTTGTTTACTGTTTATTGTTTACTGTTCCCTGCCTCATTTCATTTCCAAATTCGTTTCGATTAAATCGAGGTTATTTGTATTTGTTTCTGTCTGTCTTTGTGTTTGTCTTTTGATCTCCCTTGCATCTTTGGGTGGATCCTCAAGCGTAGGCTCAAAGATTGCCCCCTACATTTTATACTATTTGCATAATATCTTTAGTTTTTAAGCAACTTTTTTTTCCTCCCCACACTTTCGTTTGGTTTCATTTACTACCCTTCACTGGCTGCTTCGGGAGTGCTATTGGATTCTTTTTAACACCACGGTATTATGGACTGTGGTGTGTCTATTGGAGCCAGGAGTGCAGATACAACCAGCCGTGTCTCCCTGATGAGTTCCGACCCAGCGGACGAAAGGCCTCGGAGCAGGCAATACAAATATATCTGCCTTCAAAAGGGATTGCGATGGTTCCCTTATGCAGCTAGTGAAGAGTTTTCATATCTGTAATATATTTTCTTAATTTCATGTTCCCAGTTTCTACATCTTCAACCTCCACCCCTCCCCTCCTCCTTAAGTCCAAAGTTTGCCAAGTCATTACTATGAAGACAATTTAGTTGTTGGCCTGCGCCCCCCCCCCCCCCCCCCCCCCCCCCCCCCCCCCCCCCCCCCCCCCCCCCCCCCTATTAAATTGTTCGTCTTTGTATTCGTCTGACTTTATTCGGGTTTAAAATGCTGTGCCAGTCTTGAATAAAAGTTACTCTGTGTTAGGTTTCCTTATGGGAGCAAAAAACTACCCCACTTGTTTACTGTTTACTGAATTAAAAGTTAATAGAAAAAAAAAACTATCTTTCCCAAATTTACACGAAGAAAAAAACAATCAATGGCTTATTTCCAGTGAGACAGATTTAGATTAAAAATGAGGAGCATACCAGCTGCCGTGGCGAAGTATTTAGCGTCGCGGACTCCCGGCTGGGAGGTTGTGGGTTCGAATCCCATCAGAGTCATGTAGGTTTTTCTGCCCCGACCGGCTCCTACCCAGAATTCAGTTTGCTGCGGACTCAGTTGGGAAGACTGGGACCACACAGTCGAGTTTCATCCACTTAATGGATGCGTTTCTGAGAGGGTTGCTCAATTTTTCTGACCAACACTGCAGGTGCCTGTATCTATCGTGCCTGGTTGACGCCGGGATATATTATGAAAGGAAGCATAGAGTACAGCCCTGTCATGTAATCTCAGACCAAAATGGAAATCCGTAGCATCATCTTATCATCATCTCATTATCATTGATCAGCATTGAAGAATGTCTCAAATTCTGTGGCCTTCCATGCCCTGCTCTCATGGTGACCTCAACTTCGATGTCCTCTCCACGTCTTGTGTCTTGGTTTGGTTCCGTCGGTGTCACCGGTACCGGTGAGTCCATGGGGGCTGTCGTTCGACGGACGTGGTGGCGCCCTCCGGAGGGAGAGCTCTCTCACGCCGGCTCCGCGACTAAGCAATTATTGTCGTCGGAAGGGGGCTAGCCGGCTTAGTAGGTGGTGTCCTGCGTATGTTAGATCAGAACAGGCGCCACTGAACACCACCGAAGTGACTCGGCAGCAGTGCAGTGTCTCCTCTGGTGGGCTGCCTCTTGACGACTTGACACTGACTGCTCCCTGTGGATTGCCGGTGCCGGGACGACGGCGGGGCCGAAAGGGCTGTAACTGTGGACGGGGTATCGGAATGAGCGTGGGTGTGCACTGCCTCTGAGGTGGTGCAGAGGCTGGGACAGCATAAAAAAAAATGAGGTTTCGTTACCAGTATGGCCGCCGAACTTGCGTGATATAGGTATCCTGCGCATGTGCATCTCATATATCCCGTAGCTCCGAGAAGCTACGAGAAATGGAATTATATTTGAGGCACACGATCATAAAATCATATTCATCACCAATGATATTCATATCACCATTTTACATAACTGTTTGTATCTTTCAGTCCTCTTTTTCTGCATTTACATAATTCATCTTTCAGTCCTTTTTTCTGCATTTACATAATTATCTTTTAGAAATAAATGTTTAATGTGTCTGTAATAATAACACATTTTGCTGTTTGTATGGCTTTCCACTATAACCATCGCACTAGTTATCAGTTATTTTCTTTTTAATTATCTATCTATTCAATTGTCTAATTATTTTCACATTTATTTTTTCATTTACTTATAATTTGTTCGATAATTTTTTTTGTTTTTTTTTTTTTCGTTCAGACATTGATTTTATCTGACATAATATTTTTAAAGACATGTATTGTATTCACCATGTACAGGTTGTCTTTTTAATGCATTTACTCGTCCTATGAATGGAAGGTATCTTAATTTTTTTTAAATGCATGTAAATGATTCGTTTATAATACTCGGAAATGATGACATGATTATTAGTCATACGATTGTTCACTGTACAATACAATTTGTAAACCATAACCTACATTCCTTTATTTAATAAACAAGTCTGTGTGCAACATGGGGGGGGGGGGGGGGGGGGGGGGGGGGGGGGGGGGGGGGGGGGGGGGGGGGGGGTCTTAAACAAAACGAAACATCCACATAAAGTTAGGAACCCTTGGCATGTTTTAGATTTAAACAAGCAGACTTTTTGACTGTATGGTTGCAACATTGCTCATGTTCGGGTGTTGTTTGACTGTTCAATTTGTGTTAGAAGAATTTCGAGCTATGTTATTTTCATATGTGCATGACAGCGTGTAGATAAACACTTTGTTAGAAGAATTTCGAGCTTTGTTATTTTCATATGTGCATGACAGCGTGTAGATAAACACAAGGTGTGTATTGATTAGAGGCCAAACATCGTAACTTTGTCACACTTGTTGAGCGGCTGAAAATATATACACGATCAAATAACCGACATCTGTGTATATACATGATTCATCTCTCTCTCTCTCTCTCTCTCTCTCTCTCTCTCTCTCTCTCTCTCTCTCTCTCTCTCTCTCTCTCTCTCTCTCTCTCTTAAGTTTGTGTGTGTGTGAACAAGTGAATTCATATTTTCCGTCGTGTTTTTTCTATCTTCTTTTCTTTCTTTCTTCCATTCTTTCTTTCTTTTGCATTCGTCTCTCTCCTTCTTTCGTTCGTTCTCTTTTGTATTTCCCTTCAGTCGTCGACGTCGTCACCGTCGTCATCGTTGTCGTCGTCGTCGGTTCTTTTTTTTTTTCATCTTTTTGTTTTTTAATCTAAGTTTCTATTTTTGTGTCATAAAGAAAGTTATACACGTTTCAAACGTTGCATGTCGGATGAAGAAAAAAAGCAAGACAACTAAAGGGAAGAATATCTCATTTTAATGAAATATCAGAACTGACACAAACAATAAAGAAAAGAAACATAAAACCACGAACTGTCACTGTCATGAATTTTAGAGAAAGAACATTCTTTACAGTTACATTTTGATGTAGGTGGCGCTGCACGAGTAGCGACGCTGTGGTTGATTGTCTGCGAATTTGTTATCCTTTGGGGCTGTTGTGCTTTGTGTTTGGATTTGGAACTGTGCACGATTATTTATAAAGTGTTCAAGATGAAAAGTGTAAACCCAGCAAGTTTGTGTGCTTTAATGACTGTGATATCTTTTCTGTGAATTTGTGTGATAGTGCAGTTTCGCATTTCCAACATGGCGGAGATGTAAACAATGCAGGTATGTTTTATACCCGTGACACACTTTTAAACTTCAGACACTCTGCAGACACCAGCGCTCACCCATTTCATTTATTTCCACCAGACATTTTATCAGCAAGTTTCAAGAAACAATCAAGTAAACACAACCAGAAAGACAGCAAATCAAGCAAGCAGAAGAGAGGACAGAGAAGGGGGGTGAGAAACAGACTGAAAAAGAACGGTACTTACACTCCCCTCCCGTCAATCGTTTTAGCCAACGTCCGATCGATCAGACCAGTTTCACAAAACAATAATTTTGATGAACTGCAAGCAAGCGTACGTCATTTAAACGAATTTAGATGCGAATGTGCTGTGTTTTTCTGAAACCTGGCTGAGCGAAGAAATAACAGATAACATTTTAGCTTTGGACGGATTTGGTGTGGCACTGAAAATGGACAGAGACAAGTGCGTGACACAGAAATCAAGGGGGGGGGGGGGGGGGGGGGGGGGGGGGAGTGGTGTGTATGTACGTGAGCGAGAAGTGGTGTAACAGTGAGAACGTTAAAGTGCGTCGTCAAGTGTGTACGCGTGACGTTGAACTTTTAGCAGTGTCACTGCGACCCGAAATACCTGCCAGGCGAGTTTGGACAGCTCTTCATGACTGTTGTGTACGTGCCACCATCCGCAAATACTGCACGCGCAGCCGCAGAAATCACGGACTCTGTTCACGCTCTGCAGGCCATGTCACCCGACGCACCGTGCTTTATCCTCGGAGATTTTAATGACTGTGACCTCAATTCAAACCTGCCTTCTTTTAAACAGTATGTGTCATGTTTTACAAGAAAGGATAAAATACTTGATTTATGCTACTGTAATATACCATCTGCATACAAGTGTGTTCAGCTCCCCCCTGTTGGTCAGTCTGATCACAATGCCATTCATCTCTTGCCAGCTTACAGACCAAAAGTGAAAACACAACCTATCACTAAAAAGCAAGTGCAGTGTTGGACACAAGAAAGTGTTGATGAATTACAGGCTTGTTTTGAATGTATAGATTGGAATTTATTTTTGAATTCTAGCTTTGACATTAACGAAGCCACTGATGTTATTTCCAGCTACATTTCTTTCTGTGAACACATGATTGTACCTACTAAAACTATCAAAATATTCCCAACAACAAACCTTGGGTTACAAAATCTCTGAAAGTAACTCTAAATGAGAAAAAAATAGCTTTTCAATCAGGCAATAAAAGTTATCGTAAGGTTGTACAAAAGAAACTGCAAACAGAGATTGAAGAATCAAAGAGAGCTTATAAGAGAAAAGTCGAAAACATGTTCCAGAATGGAAATATGCGAGATGCATGGAAAGGAATAAAGGTTTTATCAGGTTCAGGAAAATGTTCAAACCAAAATATTAGTAAACAAAAAAAAAAACAGCAACTTTCATTGTTTTAAAGACGCAGAAATCTGGACGCTATTTGGCCCTGATTTCTTCTCCAGATATAGACACACCAATGAATTTTGGAAGGACACTTTCGAGATATATCAAATGTTTAGACATAAATTGAACCTAAAACATCAGAGGAACTTCTAGCGGAACCAATATTCTATAATAAGAATATGAAAATTGGCGGGAAACATATATATATAAAAGAACTTGCAACTAAAGGAATATTCTGTATTGGTGATTTGATTGATAACTATGGTAAGGCAGTTTCATACCAAGACTTCTGCTCAAAGTACGACATCGCGTTAAACCCACTAACATATCTAAGTTGCATGACCTCCATAAGAAATACGCTGAAAGGACCAGTATAAAAATTGAAGATTGTAAAAGAGACAGTGAACCTAAGTCAATACATATGTTAATACAAAATGTAAGGGGTTCAAGAAAATTCTACGACGTGCTTATAGAAGATAGAAAAAGACCACTCTGTTGCAATAAATGGGAAACTATTTTTGAAACAGAGATAGATTGGAAAAGTTGTTTTGAAAAAATCGCCAAAATTAACGAGATAAAACTCAGATGGTTTCAGGTTAGAGTCCTCCACCGTATACTGGCGACAAATGTAGTTTTGAGAGAAATGGGAGTAGTACAAAGCAACAGCTGTAGTTTGTGCTTGAGAGAAAAAGACAGTATAAAGCACGGTCTGTGGGAATGCGTTTCACACACAAAACTTCTGGAAAGAGTTTCAAAACCATTTCAAAGCACATTGTCCCAATATAGATAAAGCAGATTTAAACGAACGCATCATCATTCTTGGTATTGATCAAAACTTTAAAAGTGACCATGTTTTTGATTATATTTTGTTGTGCGCAAAATTTCATGTATATCAATGCAGACTGAACAAAATAATTCCTACACTTAACTCATTCCGGAACAAGATGAAAATGAGAGATATAAGATAGAACTTTTTAACCATAAACGGTTAATGAAATCTGATCAATACGAAACTGACTGGGCATGCTATAAATCCATAACAGAAATTTGAGTAAAGATCACCATATATTGTTAATAAAAGCTGTGTTTCACATACCCAGTCACTACCTCTTAATCCATATTTCCACTATTCTCATTATGATACCTGCCCTAGACCTCATCATAGTTATATTTTCGGATTCATATATTGAGTCACCCAGAAAGTATAACTTAATATGAAAACAAAACAAGCAACGAGTAGAATCGGACATAGTTGGGTTGGAGAACGAGAGAGAGAGAGAGAGGAAGTGAGGAGTGAGCATGAGATGGAATAAGAAAATGGAGGGGGAGGAGGGGAGGGATGGGTTGTAGAAGAAGGATGAATAAGACAAAAAAGATACGATCATGAAACTATCAGGCTACTTCAAGAAATTTAATTTGCAACATAGCACGTCTCTGCTTCAAATTCTACTTCTGGTGATAAACATTTTCTTATTAAAAATAAGTGGTTCCGCCGAGATCATATCCTAAATTCCTATAATCCTTTAGTAGCATGTATGTATGTTGTATTGTCATTTCCTTGTTTATATTGTAAACATGCGGTACACTGTTAAGTTTATCGGAACATGTGTTTAGTAGAAAATGTGTATATAGTAGAAATATTGAAAACATGTATGGGATATGCATGTAGAAACCAACCTACTACTCGATGGATTGTATAATCGTAAAAAAGAATTTTAAAAAAAAAAAAAGCAACAGTTGAAATTGAAAAAAAAAAAAAAAAAAAAAAAAAAAAAAAAGATTTGATTCAAATATTCATCATCATGTCTAAATTAAGTGCATTACAATGTTGTGTTCTCTCTCTACAAACAACATTTTTGGAAATGAAATTGCAGAGAACATCAATGAAAGGCGGGAAGAGAGGTGGGAGTGGGGGGGAGGGGGAGGGGAGGGGGGGGTGGGGGTGGGGATGAAATGAGGAGGAGAGGTTGAAACGTCTTCTTTTTTTTTTCATAGCTTTCAACGCCTTAACCTTTCCCTTTCTCCTCATTAAAAGTTTTCTAACAAAACAAAAAAAAAAAAAAAAAAAAAAAAAACTTTGTACAATGGAGGGTGAACATGTTTATAGAAAGTGAAATGTTACAGAGAGCAAATATGTCAATAGAAACTGAAGTATTTATAGACAGTATACATGTTCATTGAGGACATGTCAATAGAAAACGGATATTTTCATAGTATAGTAACTTAAATGTGAATAGAGCATGAACATGTTCATAGAAAGTGAAATGTTAACAGAGAGCGAATATGTCAATAGAAAGTAAAGTATTTATTCACAGTAAACATGTTCATTGTGGAAATGTGAATAGATCATGAACATGTTCATATAGAATGGAAATCTTGACACAGAAGGGAGAGATGTTCATGGAAACAAAATGCTCAGAGAATGAACACGCTCAGCAAGTTTTAAAAAAAAAAAAAAAAAAAAAAAAAAAAAAAAAAAAAAAACAGCAACAGAACAGAAGCAATTTGCAGAAAAGCTGAACGATTTTTTACTGTACATTTGATGATAAAGATTTTAGTAAAGAATTAAAGGAAGTGAAGGAAGAACTCCAAAGCAATGTTAAAAACGATGTTGATGGAAGTGATTCTGTTGTGATTGAGGAAAATGATGTTCAGTCTTTTTTCAAACATTCAAATGTGATAAAGGCAATGGGCCCTGATAATATCAGTGGAAAATTGTTGGTGTGTGCTTCTCAGCTCTCCTATGTTTGCAGTCGTTTGTTTACCTGGTCACTTAGAGAATGTATAATTCCTGTTCTATGAAAAATGCCACTGTATGCCCTGTTCCCCAAAAAACGCAACCCAAGCTGTTTAAATGATTACCGACCAGTTGCCCTCACATCTGTTGCAATGAAATGTCTTGAAAGAATTGTCCTCTGTTCTGTTTTAAAAGATACTGCACAGTACCAAGACCCGTTTCAGTTCGCATACCAACAGAACAGATCAACAGATGATGCCACACTCACACTTCTCCATCATGCGTTTTCACACACCTCGAAAACCTGCCTCCTTTGTACGCATTCTCTTTATTGATTTCTCATCTGCATTCAACACCATACAACCACATCTGATGGCAAAGAAACTCATTAACATAAATGTGTAACAAGCTCATTCTTTGGATAATTGATTTTCTTACACAGAGGACACAGTCTGTTCGATATCAAAATGTTGTTTCGTCTTCCAGAGTCATTTCAACTGGCGCGCCCCAGGGTACTGTTTTATCACCAGTGCTTTTTACTCTGTACACAAATGATTGTTCAGGAAGTGATTCAACTTTGTACATTAAATATTCAGATGACTCAGCATTTGTGGATCTTTCCGACTCTGATTCTGTTTACTTCAAGGAGGTTCAAAGATTTGTTGACTGGTGTGATCATAACTATCTTGATCTGAATGTAACAAAAACGAAAGAAATGTTGATTGATTTTAGAAAGAATCCAAAAGCTGTACCACCACTTTTTATCAAAGGTGCTGAAGTAGAACGTGTTGAATCATACACATATTTAGGAACTTTTATAGATAATAAGCTGAATTTTAAATCCCATGTGAGTATGTCCACAAAAAATGTCAAACCAGATTATATTGTCTTCGCAGGCTGCGATCATTTCATGTGAATACTGACATTCTTCGGACATTTTATTCATGCTTCTTGGAATCTGTTTTAACTTTCTCATTTATGTGTTGGTATGGTGGGTTGACTGTGAAGGGTAGAAATGTGCTTGAAAAAGTGGTGAACGTGGGAGGAAAAATCGTTGGTGAGAGACAAAAAAGTCTGAGTGAGCTGTTTTGTTTGTAAAGCGAAGAAGATTGCGTGTGACCAGACCCACGTTTCTTGCAAATTACTATGACCTTCTTCTTCAGTCAGGACGAAGATATCGATCGGTTAAATGCAGAAGTGTCAGATTTAAAACAAATTTTACTCCCCTGTCCATGATTTTATGAACCGAGGAGATGTTTAATTGAAATCCAAACTCCTTTATATGAATGTATGTCATATGTGAGAAAATGGGTAATGTGACAAAATTATTGTTTATTTGCTGTGAATGTGTGCGACCACAAATTAATTTCTCAAATTGAGATAATAAAGTTTACTTGGCTTGACTTGACTTGACATGAAAAGATAGAAGGCATTATAGTTGGGATGAAAGCAAAACAGGTACAGGAAGGGGACGAGTTGAAATATTTATATATCTTGGAGGGGGGGGGGGGGGGGGGATCTCGGTAAATGTTTAATGAATTGATAGAGATAGGTATAACAAAAATTAAAATTAAAATGATATCAAGCCTCTCTTAATAGAAAGAAATAAAAACAATTAGTTTAAAACACACACAAAAATGTAGATTTAAAGAGGCTGATAGTGGCATTCAGATTTGACTTTTATTGATAAATAGACCTTATCTAAAAAAAAAAAAAAAAAAAAAGAAAGAAAAGAAAAGGAAAGAAGAAAGAAGAAGAAGAAGAAGAAGAAAGCAACTCTGTAGAGGTTTCAGTTACGACTGAGGAATTCTTAGCGGCCTTTGAAAATGAATAATGATAAGAGCCAAGGACCTGATGAATATGCAGCAGGATGTTATGCGTTCTGTTGGTCTGATATCGGATTTTTTTTTTTTTACTTCGCTGTATGGATGAAAGCTTCCAAACAAAGCACTTTTCTTCTTGCATAAAACAAAAATGGATCTGTGTAGACTGCACTAGTGTGTTGAGTTCTGAAGCAAGCATTGAGAAGGTTGTATTCAGCCTCTGTTCATGAAGACGTTGCAGATAAAGACAGCCTTGGTGTGTGAAACATGTTTTCCATCAAATGGAACACTTTGAACACTCTGAGCTGACAGCTGTGTGTGTGTGTGTCAATAGTGGGTCATGACCACCTGACTTGACAGTGCCAGTTTAGATGAAATTGGTAAATATCACGTGCTGTCGTCAAACTATAGCAAGTTGGCTGCCCAATCCTCCTGTGTGTATGAATTTCAGTGAAGTAGAACGCGTACAGATTGCATATCGGGGGGTGGGGGGGGGGGGGGGGGGGGATGCGTCAGGATGCACACGAGTTTTTGTAAATAACAGAAATTAACTGCCTCTCTCTCTCTCTCTCTCTCTCTCTCTCTCTCTCTCTCTCTCTCTCCTATATATATGCATGCATCTGGATCAGACATTGACATCCTTGTGTTATTATAGTAAATCCCATTAAAGAAAAAAGACATTGATGATTTTACTTCATTATCTTGTCTACTTTTGTACATATTGTACTCTGCAACACTAGCCTGAAACAACCCCAGCATGGTGACTGACTGTCAAGTGAATGGTGTCAAAGGCTCAAATGATTTTTACAAATTGATATTTTTTCCTGTCGGCCCACGATAAAGTGATAATTCCTGTCTCTGTCTCTCTGTGATCCACACCAGCCTACTGTTGACTGATGTAAATTGACAACAGTAGGCTGATCACGGGCCAACAGCTCTCTTCTGATTCCCCGACTGCCGGTCATGGGTCCAGGGAGAATAAAATGTGCAAAAAGATGCAACCGCCATAATTACAACACAAGAACAGAAACAAGGTTTGCATAACTAGTCCTCCATCAAATCTTGGTCATTTTCTTTCTCCTTGTTTTGCACACAAACATTACATAATCAATTAAATAACTAATAAATTGATCCTTTGATTGATCCATCTGTCCATCCATTAACCAACCAGCTAAACAATGAGTGAACAAATGAGTCAATCAATCAATCCATCAAAAATTTTAATCGGTCAATCCGTCTATTATTCAATCTATCAATCAATCAATTAATCGATCAATCAATCGGTCAAACGGTCGATCGGTCGAACGATTGACTGACTGACTGACCGATCAATCGATTCATTCATTCATTCATTCATTCATTCATTCATTTATTCATTTGTGCAAAATTTTAAAAATGAAATGACACTGTGAAATGAAAAGCAGAAAAAAGGATACAGAGGTCAAAGAAAATCAAGTGGACGATGCGAGTTAAGAACTCATATTTCTATACAAATAGAATACATGAGGTCCATGCCATATACCTGTTCATCTCCCACCGACCTTTCTTTCT
>JADBJO010006569.1:103267-108267 GCA_016801955.1 Conus betulinus
GCTCACTGTGGCCGAGTCAACTCGCCTGTGATCTCTTGTCAATCACAGACAGGGTCAACTACACCACTGAGTGACCTTTCTGAAAAAAATAAAACCAACCCTACTATGGATTTATATAAGTGTGGTGCGAAAAGATGAAAGTGATGTGTTTTTGTATGCCAGTTCATTCCCATATAAATCAAATTTCTTAGGATGATAATTGTTGTTGTGAAAATGAAAATAACGAATCAATGAGAAAACAGAAAAACACACAATGTGTGCGTGAGAGTGATTGTGAAGCGAATAGTGCATTTGATTCTAAAATTTGCGTGTCATTTTTACATTCGAATGTAAATAGCTTATTGTCAAAGTTAAAGGCGAATGGTGCGTTTGATTCTAAAATTTGCGTGTCATTTTTACGTTGGAATGTAAATAGCTTGTTGTCAAAGTTAAAGGACCACAGTTTTATTGATTATAAATTGTCCATTTTTTTTTTTTTTTTTTTTTTTTTTTTTTTTTTTTGTCTCGTTGAAACTTTTGTTAAAAATCTGTACTCTTCTGCATTTCAAAATTACAAAATCTTCTATAAACCAGTAATCCAGTTTACAGTGCAACCGAGAAGATGGGAGGGGGATAATTTGTCTAATAAAAAATGAATTATATAAATAAATACCATAAACAGAAAACGAATGTAATAATACGATGACGTGTCTAATTTCAAAACGTATTCCTGGTCTGCCAAAGGATGTCAAGTATATCTGTACCTATATACCACTGGAAAATTCACCATTCTATCTCTTTTTAGTATAGATAATGGCATCAATATGCTTGAAAGTACTATTGCTATATAATTGTGGAATTTCCTGATGTGTCTCTATTACTAAACGGAGACTTAAAACTAGAACAGCAAATCTGGGTCCCAAACTGTCTGATGAAGGGTATATTTGTTATTCTCAAGTCAAGAGTTCTTCATGATATGGTAACAGGTGCTCTGAAGACAGTGGACTCAATAAGTTTGGAACATTTCTTTTGAATATGTGTACAACGTTTGCTTTATGTATTATAGACGGTGTGTGTAATGGCGACTGCGAAGGCCATTTCACGTACATCTCTGATGCAGGGAGGAGTAGTGTCAATGATTATTTTTTTGTCCTCTGATTTGTACATATACGTAGAATTATCGACGCACTTGTATGTAACCGACCACACTAAGTCTGACCATCTTCCTCTGGAAATGCACCTGGGGACTTCACAAACTGTCGGTGCTGTTGTGAATAAGTACAAGGAGGCTAAGTTTGTTGAGTAATTCAAATGGAATGATAATGATGCACACATTTTTCGTAGTGTGATGAACCACGATGATACTCTGCAGATACTGAAAACAGCTATTAGTTTCATAGACGAAGATATTAATGTAGCTTTATGTATGTTAAATGATTGTATCACAAAGAAAGCAGAATATATGAAAAAGGAAATAAGAATAAACCCAAGTGGAAGGATGACTCATGGTTTGATCGAGAATGTAGAATGACCAAAACAAACACGAGGAAACTTTTAAGAGTGTTTTGCAGAACCCTTGATAGTAAAGATTGCGTAAAATATTGTAAGACTCGACGAGAATACAAAAATATGTTTGCAGAGAAAGGAAACAGAGCACAAGAAATCGTGATTCGATGATTCAATTAACTCAGTTCATGACCAAAAGGAACTCTGGAAAAACGTTCATGGTATTTTCTGTAAAGGCATCCTCATATACTCAATAACATTTCTATCGAAGAGTGGTACCAGCATTTCAAAAATCTGTTGGAAAACGATGTTTGCAATGAACACAGAAGAAATTGATGAAACAAGCTACTTGGATAGTCCCATTTCAAAAGAGGAGATTCTAAGTGCGATGAAAAAAATTAAAGAATGGAAAAATCTGCGGGCACCGACGGTTTGATTGGCGAGCTATTTAAGAATGGTGGTGGTATCGTGATTGAGTTCTTTCTTAAATTTTTCAATACTCTTTTTGATACAGGACTGAGTCCTGAAAACTGGTCTGAATCGATCATCATCCCACTATTTAAGAAAGGTACCGCAAATGATCCTGGCAATTACAGAGGGATCTAACTGTCTGATATAAGCACCCAAATTGTACACCTCCATTATTAACAACATATTACAAAAATGGATCCATCAAAATAACATTACTGGTGAATATCAATCTGGCTTCAAAAAGAATCATTCCACTGTAGATCACATGTTCACCTTTTTGACTTTAGTTCAAAAGCAGTTTTCATATAATTGTCAGCTATATGTAGCTTTCATTGATTTTGAGAAAGCATTCGACTCTGTGTCTAGAAAGTACTCTGGCTAATAGTGAAAAAGAATGGCATCAACGGCAAATTATATCAATGTATTAAAAGCATGTACATTAATGTTTAAAGCAAGAGTAACATCTGGTGGGGAACTTACCAATATATTTTATGTACACAGGGAGTGAAACAAGGTGATGCTTGTAGCCCTGTTCTTTTCTCATTCATTGTTTATACACGAATTTAGCTTTAGAAATTATAGCAAAAGGAAGACACGGTGCGACCCTTTCTCATGATTTTATTAGATGATTTATTTTTGTTACTTGCTGGTGGTGTTGTCTTATTATCTGAGACTCCAATTGGCCTCCAGACTCAATTAAACATTTTGTGCCAGGCAGCTTCTAAACTTCAGCTAAAAGTAAATATGAATAAAAGCAATATTGTGGTTTTCAGAAAAGGAGATCACTTGGCAGCGAGGGAAAGAAGGTATTTTGATGGACAGAGGATGGCAGTTGTAAATTGTTACAAATGGTATCTATTTCTCTACACGCTTAACGTTTACAGTCACTTGTCAGGATCTAGCAAGCAGAGCGAAAAACGCCTTATTGTGTATCTTGAAGAAATTATACATGCTGAATAATAATTCATTGACAGCATTTCTTAAACCCTTTGATGCTCAGGTTCAACTGGTTGTTCAGTGTGGTGCTGAAATCTGGGGCCTTGATAAATCTGCTATTCATATACAAATAGTTCATTTATTTGCTCTTAAGATTTTTTGGGGGTTTACATGTAGACACATAATGAATGTATTTATAAGGCAACAAACTGTTATCCAATCTATATCAATTCATCTGTGCAGTGCATCAAATACTGGCTGAAGATTGTTCAGATGGATGATGACAGATTACCACTAAAAGCATATATAAGATGTTGCTGGGACTGAAATCGCGTGGTAAAAGATCGTGGGTTTCAGGTGCTCAAGATCTTCTGTTTCATAATGGATTTGGGTTTGCTTGGATGAATCAAGGGGTTGGAAATGTAAATGCGTTTTTGAAGCTACTTCAGCAAAGACTGATTGATAACCAATAGCAAAATTGGTATGAAAACATCCAGAACAGTGAGCAATATTCATTTTGATATCTGTTTAGATGTGAAAAATATATCTTAATATTGACAGGCATATTAGAAGTTATCTGACAAGATTTAAATTAGGAATTGCAGACATCAAAACGCATCAGCATCGATATGCAAATGCTAATAACGTTAGTATGCTATGTCCTTAATGCAAAACGCAAATGAAGACGAATTGCATCTCGTTCTTTTTTTGACCAGCGCTGAAGCATTTATGATATGAATGCATTTCCCCGGAAATTCTTTGAAAACCCTTGCTTATTTCGAGCTGCTTTGCTCATGGCAAATGAAAATGAAAAAGTACTGAAAAGTACATGTGTATATTTTATACAAGGTGTTTTAGAGAGACGCGCAACTATGGTCAGTTAATTGAACCCAACTGTCGTTTTCATGGCGTATAGTTAGCGTGCTTATCTGTCAGCTTTTCATTGTTGAAATATATCAGGTTACTGTATGAATGTTACTGTGTTATATTGTACCCCATCAGAAGGAGCCATTGTCTATACTGATCAAAATTTTTTCGTTTGTTCGTTCTCTCTCTCTCTCTCTCTCTCTCTCTCTCTCTCTCTCTCTCTCTCTCTCTCTCTCTCTCTCTCTCAAAGACTAAGGAGAAAGCCACTTATTGACAAATGGTCAGTGTCACAGTCTGGTTTCCAGTTCAGGATACCTTTCTCTAAGCTCGATCATCAACACTCTCTCTAATCAAAGGACACATCTAAACTGGTGGAGCTTGAAACTGCACTTCCAGCAGGAGTGTTCTCTTTTCTTGCACTGATGTGTGAAGAATGGCCGTTTAAAGTCAGCGAACCGCCCAGAGAAACGTGGACAAACGAGTCACAAGACAAACCACAACGCGTTTCGACCTCTTAGGTCTTCTTCAGGTGCAACAAACATGAAACAAATAACGAAAATGCACTTAGCTTTGATCGCTTCTGTGTTCAGCGCAAGAAAGAAGGCGTTGGTTTTCATTCAACGCCTTCTTTCTTGCGCTGAACACAGAAGCGATCAAAGCTAAGTGCATTTTCGTTTATTTGTTCATGTTTGTGTTGCACCTGAAGAAGACCTAAGAGGTCGAAACGCGTTGTGGTTTGTCTTGTGACTCGTTTGTCCACGTTTCTCTGGGCGGTTCGCTGACATTTATTTAAGATTTGTTTAGATTTCCGCCTGCAGTCGTTTCACTTTGCAACTAGATCCGTTTAAAGTCAGGCTTTGTCCTCCTCTGGATTTGCTAGCAGAACGATGAAAAATAGGAAGCTGTGGTTATTGTCTGCATTTTCACTGTGATTCTCTTTCTCGTTCTTTCTTTCAGTCGCAGCATGCATGCTGTGTTTAGTTTGCATACTTCAGTATGAAGAAAGGTCCACCTGATGTGCATTCATAAAATTCTTCGTCCAGTTTCTTATTTGCGATGCCCAGTGAAATAGTTCTCCATCAAAGAAATGTTGCATGTGCAGCAAAATCATAAGCTGTGTAAATCCAGAAACATTCAGCGAGAGTACAGGCGCTGACAGAACAGGTGGCAAAAGTATGATTCACCGACTTTCAAACCTTGGCAATTGATGAAGAGTAGGGTGGTCAGGAAGCATCGCCAAC
>JADBJO010006569.1:113267-131103 GCA_016801955.1 Conus betulinus
TCGCCTCATTAACTGTAGCATCTGAGGATACCTGTGACGGACCATTTTTAGTCCAATCACCAATTTTTACAACCATGTTTGCCGGAACATGTTCATCTGAAAACTGGTTGGTTAGTTTACCTGACTGCTGCTCACTTGTGCCCTATATAAGCCGGGTGAGCTGAAACAATCAGGCAGTCTTTACAGCAGTTCCGGCAGTGCAACTTTCCAGTTGCTGAAGAGGAACTCCGGAACGAGTTGCTGTGGCAGTCAGGTATTGTATTTTAGCAATTTGAAATCGCAAACCGAAATCGTTCTCCCCTCCTATAGGCTACTGTAACTTTTCTCAGCGCCTAGTAAAGGCTTTTAAAAAGAAAAAAAATGTGTCTTTTTTTTTGTTGTTGTTTTTGGGGGTTTTTTGTTTTTGTTTTGTTTTTGTTTTGTTTTTTTTTTGGGGGGTATGTCTTGTGACTTGATAGGGTGATAGGAGGAAATTGTTTTAGAAAGTATGAATAGAAAGGAGAAAAAAGCATGCTGTTGATGATTGATCGGAAAAGGAGGTGGCTTAGCTAGTTCATGGCATTATGATGCAAAACAGTTTTGTTTATATCGCTAATGTATTATAATCACACAAATAATAGTAAGCTTCAGAAGGGAGCAATGAAAACTATCGTGTATTACTGTTTGGGAGATTTATTCTTAATTTTGGTGTGGGGAGGGCTGAATGGAAACCCTTTTCAATATGTATTTAAACAGTCCTTTAATATGCATCATGAATACCTATTTGTTGATAAACAAGAGTGTGTGGATATCTTTCCTTGACATGTGTTTAAGGGCTGTTACTGTTACTAATGAATACTTTTGTGAAGGGAAATCCTTCTCTGAGATGTAGTGATTATGTGAAATGATAGAAACATTCTTGTCATGATGAAAAGACATGAAATGATAAAAAAAAAAAGTCTTAGCTTGATGAAAGAGATGAAAGCAATCATTTCTAATATGCTATGATTATATTCTTGGTTTATCGTAAAAACATCTATGTGGAAATCCTTTTCCCCCAATGTTTATAATATGATTTCGAAAAGGTCTATGTGGAAATCCTTCCCGTCAATGTGTAAAACATGATTTCGAAAAGGTCTATGTGGAAATGCTTCCTCCCAATGTGTAAAACATGATTTTGAAAAGGTCTGTGTGGAAATCCTTTTCCCCCAATGTGTAAAATATGATTTCGAAAAGGTCTATGTGGAAATGCTTCCTCCCAATGTGTAAAACATGATTTCGAAAAGGTCTATGCGGCAATCCTTTCCCCTCAATGTGTAGAACATGATTCCGGAAAAAAGAATGTTCTATTGTGATAATGTATTGAACTTTGTAGATTTTGCTATGGGTATTTTCCCCAAGTTCTGGTGAAATATAAAGTAACTGTTGGTTATGAATATGATTAATAACCATGATGAATAATAGCCATGTTATAGTAGGCTAGATAATCAAAGCAGCTATCAGTTTCCCCGGGTAGAGTTGTTGTCCAGGTGTGACTAGGAACTGGCTGCCACTGCTAGAGGGTCTGGGGCGTAGCTGAGGTCTACCCCCTGTCACCTACCTGCTGAGGGTGTGGAGAGGTCGACGAGGGAGTTGACAGTAAACCGTCCTGCCACTGCGTCCGAGTCTGGGGCATAGTCGAGATCTACCCATTGTCTCTATCCTGCTGAGGGTGTGGAGAGGTCGACGTGTGAGTCAACAGAAACCCAACGTGCCAGTTGTGCCATATCCGCCGTTTGCTGCCGAGCCAGAGCCGCCGAATTTGAGGTATTTGAACCAGCCACCTGTTGGGCCAGTCATACCAGAGCCATCTCACCTGTTGTACCAGGGCCGTCGCTTTTGTGTATCAACATCGTGTCTGTGTGTGGGCCACAGCTCTTGTGTTGGAGCCGTCGCTCCTATTGTGGACAGAGCCGTCGTTTGGGTTTTTCTGTGGAGACTCTGCGAGCTGCTCCTCCAGACTGTGAGTCCCAGGAGAGGACTTCCTCTACAGCGGTCTTCGCGAGAGACTTGAGACGACTGAAAATTGTCGTGTTTGGCCAGACGTGGTCAAAAGAAATTAATTTGTATTTGCCTTGTGTGTGTACGCCAAAAGTTATGGTGTGTGTGAATATTCTGTCTTATTGATATTGTTTGTATATTGATGTGTTTTGTGTATTTGCGTATTGATAGCTTGGGCAGCTTAAAAAAAGAAACATTGATTTGTTGCCTGGCCATCCATGTTTCGAATGTGTGTGTGTGTGTGTGTGTGTGTGTGTGTGTGTGTGTGTGTGTGTGTGAATTTAAAGTCGTACATGCATCGAATTTCTGTAAGTCAGACAAACAGACACACGCACCAGTGCGTCCGTAACAATACCACACAGCTGTTGGCCAGTATGGTACAATGAAGATCCCTTCGGCATGATCCTGCTCCAGCTTTGCTAGGGTCTTCTGGATCACACTGGAAGGTGGAAACGCATTTACGTGTTTCCACCTGCTCCAACTGACTGTGAATGCATCAATTGCTTTGTATTCTGGGTCTGGTCCCCATTAAACAAAGGGCATCATCTGACAGTTTAATCTTGTTGCAAACAAATCTATCTCTGTGTATGCAAGTTTTCTGCAAAGTTGCTTGACAATTTTGGGGTCTAACCTCCATTCAGTTCTGTCTGGAAACTCACAAGAACATGTATCAGTTTCAACATTCAATTTTCCTGGGATATGTGACACTGTCAGCCAAATCCCTCATTCTAGGCACCAGACCCAAATCCTGTGTGCCATGTCATTACATTCACGTGAATATGAACCACCCATATTTCTTAGGTAGGAAATGGCACACATGTTGCCACACAGTATTTTGACATGTTATCCATACACTTCTTGTCTGTAGCTTTTTAGAGCATTTTTCTACCGCTAATAACTCCAGTACATTGATTTTTTCTGTTGATGTGTATATGCACTGCAGCTAATATTGCCAGTCCACCAATATATCCCCTGAGCTGCTGATTCAGAGAAACAGTGGCATCTAAATTCCCACACTTTTTCTCTTTAAAGCCATGGATTTTAGTTTTTCCAATTGTCTGTGGTACAATGGCCCAATACTTATTGCTGGAAATACAAACACCAACTTTCCAATGACCTGTTCTAATTCTCTAATGGTGCAGACAGATTTGTTTTCATTAGTGCCTGGCAAATTGCTGTCACGTTTCTCTCCGTTTTTCTTCATGTTCTCTGAATCAAGTATAAAGCCCGAGAAGGTCAGTTTCTTGGAGGGCTCTGGGACTGATTTATTGCTATGTATTATAACGCCCAGTTTCTGGAAAACGTCAACTGTTGCCTCTACATTATGTTTATACTTATTGTAACTCCAGCCTTGTAAGAACAATCATCAATGAATGCTGAGGATAAGAAAAACCTGTGATCTAAGCAATTGTTAACTGATTTTATCAGTTTTGTGTAGTGGCGAGGGCAGTTGGCTAACCCAACAGGGAAATATGTGTAGGTATACAATTGACCTCTGCATTGAAACTTTAGGAATTTTAAATTCAGTTTCAATAGGCACGAAATGATAACCATGGTGAATATCAACTAATGCCATAAAGCAATCTTTCTCTATCAAATTCGTGGCAGAGTTCAGACTCTCCATCTGATATATTCATATTCCCAGCCTCGTTGATTTTTTTTTTTCAAATTTTAAATCATTCTTTATGACTTGTCTGATTTCTATGCTAAGAAAATAGGAGATATCACCTCTCCTTCTTTATGTACCGAATATCTTATAACTTTCATGGCAAGTCGTTTCTGAATTTCTTGGTCTGTTTCTGATCACAACTGGCCTTGTACCTGATTCAGAGTTATTCTGAGCCTGCCAGTCTCTTCATGTTATTGATAGGAATGTTGACACCCATTACCATATCGATTATGAACGGATCAGAGGTCAACTGTCGCCAGCTGTCCACGTGATATTTCAGTCTGGCTGCTTCAAAAACGTCATTGCGTTTTACACTCACTCATCTCTACTAGGGTTGCTGAAGTGCATCCCTCTGCATCCATTGGCCTCGAGATCTTTGGCCTCAGCCCCTGAACCCCCTCTGATATGGGTTCAACATCAGTGACCATGCTTGGTGGCCTCGGTCCTGGGTCTACCCCCCCCCCCCCCCCCATGATATGGGTTTAACATTGGGGACCATGCTTGGTGGCCTCAATTCTGGGTGTCCCCCACCCACCCGCCCCCCACCCCCCACCCCTCCTATGATATGGGTTTAACATTGGTGACCATGCTTGGTGGCCTAGGTCCTGGGTCTCCCCCCCCCCCCCCTCCCCCCCCCATGATATGGGTTCGATATCAGTGACCATGCTTGGTGGCCTCGGTCCCCCCCCCCCCCCCCCCCCCCCCCCCCCCCTCCGCCATGATATGGGTTTAACATTGGGGACCATGCTTGGTGGCCTCGATCCCGGTTCCCCCCCCCCCACCCCCACCCCCCACCCCCCATGATATGGGTTTAACATTCGGGACCATGCTTGGTGGCCTCGATCCCCGGTCCCCCCCCCCCCACCCCTATGATGTGGGTTCGTCATCGGTGACCATGCTTGGTGGCCTCGGTTCTGGTCCCCCCCTCCCCCCCCCCCCTATGATATGGGTTTAACATTGGGGACCATGCTTGGTGGCCTCGGGTACTGGGTCCCCCCCCCCCCCCCCCCCCCCCCCCCCCCCCCCCCCCCCCCCCCCCCCCGCAATGATATGGGTTCGACATCGGTGACCATGCTTGGTGGCCTCGGTACCGGGTCCCCCCCCCCCCCCGCCCCCCCCCCCCCCCCCCCACACTATGATATGGGTTTAACATGGGTGACCATGCTTGGTGGCATCGGCCCCGACCCCAGCAGCGATCTACCCATGCTCTGCATTTGGAAAAACCAGGCAAAAATGTTCGTCCTTTGCTGGACTGAATCATGTTGATTCAAAGTTTCGAGCCGGACTCAATGGAGGAAAGCACTGTTTTTAAATCACTTCCAAAGAGGAGATCAGAAATAGCAATGTCTTTAGGCGTTGTTGTTGTTTTTTTGTTTTGTTTTGTCTTCTTTTTTTTGTTTGTTTTGTTTTGTTTTGTTTTGTTTTGTTTGTATTTCTGATTTATATGTTGGGGGCACTCAAAATTCTAGTGCAGCGTTCCATGGAAAGATCATGGATTGTCTTGAGGTTAATGCCGATAGTATCTATGACGTCTCGTAGGGTGGATTTCAATTCAACATTACTGGTTTTGACACTCACATCCCCTACTTTGATCATGGCCAAGGTGGCTGTGAGAATGTTTTTTCTGCACTTTCTGTGTTTTCAAATCAACTGTTCTGGCATTGTCATCTATCACACTACAAATTTCGGGATTAACTCAAGGCACAACAAGAGTCGTACAATTTTCCAGCCATTTATGTGTTTCAAACTTGGCCTTCAGTTTATCAGCTTCCACTTTGCCTTTCGCCATTGTTGTTAGCAATTTTGCAAATTAATTATGCACTGCTGGATACACATCAGTGTGCGATTCATAGTCGTGTTCGATGTCGTTCAGACATTCAGTGTACTCTGTGTCCTGTTCATTTTCAGATTTGGCGTCAGTTTCGTTCTGACTCTCACAGCCACCTTGTGCTTACAATTGCTCTAACTTTGTCTCTGGAACAATGTCAGCCAGATCGGTTTCAGTGCTTTTTTATCATTTTAGTCTTCTTGGTCGGTGGCTCGACCAAAGCGTCAACATCAAAGTGCTCTTTTCTTTTATCCCCAGAGCCTGGGGCAGACACTTTGGCGCTCTCTTTTTCTGTTTCTTTTGGAAAGCTTTTAGTTCTTTTAGAATGGTCAGATTTTGTTTTTTTTTTTTGTTTTGTTTTGTTTTTTTTCATCATGTTCCAATCCTCTATGGGCAGGATAATGTCGTCGGGTTTCGTTGGACACACAACTGTCTCTTTCCTTTCATCGGGAGTGTCTTCCAGAAGCGCCTCTATTTCATCTAGACCTGGATTGTGTTGATCCACGTTTTGGTCTGACACCATCGATTTATGGCTCTGAACTACTGAATTAAAATTGGAAATGAAATGAGGCAGGGAACAGTAAACAATAAACAGTAAACAAGTGGGTAGTTTTTGCTCCCATAAGGAAACCTAACACAGAGTAGCTTTTATTCAAGACTGGCACAGCATTTTAAACCCGAATAAAGTCAGACGAATACAAAGACGAACAATCTAATAGTGTGTGTGTGTGTGTGTGTGGGGGGGGGGGGGGGGGGGAACAAGCGCAGGCCAACAACTAAATTGTCTTCATAGTAATGACTTGGCAAAACTTTGGACTTAAGGAGGGGGGGGGGGGGGGGGGGCGGGAGGTTGAAGATGTAGAAACTGGGAACATGAAATTAAGAAAATATATTACAGATATGAAAACTCTTCACTAGCTGCTTAAGGGAACCATCGCAATCCCTTTTGAAGGCAGATATATTTGTATTGCCTGCTCCGAGGCCTTTCGTCCGCTAGATCGGAACTCATCAGGTAGACATGGCTGGTTGTGTCTGCGCTCCTGGCGTCAAAAAAATATATTTTCTTAATTTCATGTTCCCAGTTTCTACATCTTCAACCTCCCCCCCTCCCCCCTCCTTAAGTCCAAAGTTTTGCCAAGTCATTACGTGAAGACAATTTAGTTGTTGGCCTGCGCTTGTTCCCCCCACCCCACCCCCACCCCCACCCACCCATTTTTAGATTGTTCGTCTTTGTATTCGTCTGACTTTATTTGGGTTTAAAAGGCTGTGCCAGTCTTGAATAAAAGTTACTCTGTGTTAGGTTTCCTTATGGGAGCAAAAACTACCCCACTTGTTTACTGTTTATTGTTTACTGTTCCCTGCCTCATTTCATTTCCAAATTCGTTTCGATTAAATCGAGGTTATTTGTATTTGTTTCTGTCTGTCTTTGTGTTTGTCTTTTGATCTCCCTTGCATCTTTGGGTGGATCCTCAAGCGTAGGCTCAAAGATTGCCCCCTACATTTTATACTATTTGCATAATATCTTAGTTTTTAAGCAACTTTTTTTCCTCCCCACACTTTCGTTTGGTTTCATTTACTACCCTTCACTGGCTGCTTCGGGAGTGCTATTGGATTCTTTTTAACACCACGGTATTATGGACTGTGGTGTGTCTATTGGAGCCAGGAGTGCAGATACAACCAGCCGTGTCTCCCTGATGAGTTCCGACCCAGCGGACGAAAGGCCTCGGAGCAGGCAATATAAATATATCTGCCTTCAAAAGGGATTGCGATGGTTCCCTTATGCAGCTAGTGAAGAGTTTTCATATCTGTAATATATTTTCTTAATTTCATGTTCCCAGTTTCTACATCTTCAAACCTCCCCCCTCCCCTCCTCCTTAAGTCCAAAGTTTTGCCAAGTCATTACTATGAAGACAATTTAGTTGTTGGCCTGCGCTTCCCCCCCCCCCCCCCCCCCCCCCCCCCCCCCCCCCCCCCCCCCCCCCCCCCCCCTATTAAATTGTTCGTCTTTGTATTCGTCTGACTTTATTCGGGTTTAAATGCTGTGCCAGTCTTGAATAAAAGTTACTCTGTGTTAGGTTTCCTTATGGGAGCAAAAACTACCCCACTTGTTTACTGTTTACTGAATTAAAGTTAATAGAAAAAAAAAACTATCTTTCCCAAATTTACACTAAGGAAAAAAACAATCAATGGCTTATTTCCAGTGAGACAGATTTAGATTAAAAATGAGGAGCATACCAGCTGCCGTGGCGAAGTATTTAGCGTCGCGGACTCCCGGCTGGGAGGTTGTGGGTTCGAATCCCATCAGAGTCATGTAGGTTTTTCTGCCCCGACGGCTCCTACCCAGAATTCAGTTTGCTGCGGACTCAGTTGGGAAGACTGGGACCACACAGTCGAGTTTCATCCACTTAATGGATGCGTTTCTGAGAGGGTTGCTCAATTTTTCTGACCAACACTGCAGGTGCCTGTATCTATCGTGCCTGGTTGACGCCGGGATATATTATGAAAGGAAGCATAGAGTACAGCCCTGTCATGTAATCTCAGACCAAAATGGAAATCCGTAGCATCATCTTAATCATCCTCATTATCATTGATCAGCATTGAAGAATGTCTCAAATTCTGTGGCCTTCCATGCCCTGCTCTCATGGTGACCTCAACTTCGATGTCCTCTCCACGTCTTTGGTCTTGGTTTGGTTCCGTCGGTGTCACCGGTACCGGTGAGTCCATGGGGGCTGCTGTCGTTCGACGGACGTGGTGGCGCCCTCCGGAGGGAGAGCTCGCTCACGCCGGCTCCGCGACTAAGCAATTATTGTCGTCGGAAGGGTGCTAGCCGGCTTAGTAGGTGGTGTCCTGCGTATGTTAGATCAGAAACAGCGCCACTGAACACCACCGAAGTGACTCGGCAGCAGTGCAGTGTCTCCTCTGGTGGGCTGCCTCTTGACGACTTGACACTGACTGCTCCCTGTGGATTGCCGGTGCCGGGACGACGGCGGGGCCGAAAGGGCTGTAACTGTGGACGGGGTATCGGAATGAGCGTGGGTGCACTGCCTCTGAGGTGGTGCAGAGGCTGGGACAGCATAAAAAAAATGAGGTTTCGTTACCAGTATGGCCGCCGAACTTGCGTGATATAGGTATCCTGCGCATGTGCATCTCATATATCCCGTAGCTCGAGAAGCTACGAGAAATGAATTATATTTGAGGCACACGATCATAAAATCATATTCATCACCAATGATATTCATATCACCATTTTACATAACTGTTTGTATCTTTCAGTCCTCTTTTTCTGCATTTACATAATTCATCTTTCAGTCCTTTTTTCTGCATTTACATAATTATCTTTAGAAATAAATGTTTAATGTGTCTGTAATAATAACACATTTTGCTGTTTGTATGGCTTTCCACTATAACCATCGCACTAGTTATCAGTTATTTTCTTTTTAATTATCTATCTATTCAATTGTCTAATTATTTTCACATTTATTTTTTCATTTACTTATAATTTGTTCGATAATTTTTTTTGTTTGTTTTTTTTTCGTTCAGACATTGATTTTATCTGACATAATATTTTTAAAGACATGTATTGTATTCACCATGTACAGGTTGTCTTTTTAATGCATTTACTCGTCCTATGAATGGAAGGTATCTTAATTTTTTTTAAATGCATGTAAATGATTCGTTTATAATACTCGGAAATGATGACATGATTATTAGTCATACGATTGTTCACTGTACAATACAATTTGTAAACCATAACCTACATTCCTTTATTTAATAAACAAGTCTGTGCAACATACATGGGGGGGGGGGGGGGGGGGGGGGGGGGGGGGGGGGTCTTAAACAAAACGAAACATCCACATAAAGTTTAGGAACCCTTGGCATGTTTTAGATTTAAACAAGCAGACTTTTTGACTGTATGGTTGCAACATTGCTCATGTTCGGGTGTTGTTTGACTGTTCAATTTGTTAGAAGAATTTCGAGCTATGTTATTTTCATATGTGCATGACAGCGTGTAGATAAACACTTTGTTAGAAGAATTTCGAGCTTTTGTATTTTCATATGTGCATGACAGCGTGTAGATAAACACAAGGTGTGTATTGATTAGAGGCCAAACATCGTAACTTTGTCACACTTGTTGAGCGGCTGAAAAAATATACACGATCAAATAACCGACATCTGTGTATATACATGATTCATTTCTCTCTCTCTCTCTCTCTCTCTCTCTCTCTCTCTCTCTCTCTCTCTCTCTCTCTCTCTCTCTCTCTCTCTCTCTCTCTCTCTCTCTCTCTCTTAAGTTTGGACTGTGTGTGTGAACAAGTGAATTCATATATTTTCCGTCGTGTTTTTCTATCTTCTTTTCTTTCTTTCTTCCATTCTTTCTTTCTTTTGCATTCGTTCTCTCCTTCTTTCGTTCGTTCTCTTTTGTATTTCCCTTCAGTCGTCGACGTCGTCACCGTCGTCATCGTTGTCGTCGTCGTCGGTTCTTTGTTTTTTTCATCTTTTTGTTTTTTAATCTAAGTTTCTATTTTTGTGTCATAAAGAAAGTTATACACGTTTCAAACGTTGCATGTCGGATGAAGAAAAAAAGCAAGACAACTAAAGGAAGAATATCTCATTTTAATGAAATATCAGAACTGACACAAACAATAAAGAAAAGAAACATAAACCACCACGAACTGTCACTGTCATGAATTTTAGAGAAAGAACATTCTTTACAGTTACATTTTGATGTAGGTGGCGCTGCACGAGTAGCGACGCTGTGGTTGATTGTCTGCGAATTTGTTATCCTTTGGGGCTGTTGTGCTTTGTGTTTGGATTTGGAACTGTGCACGATTATTTATAAAGTGTTCAAGATGAAAAGTGTAAACCCAGCAGTTTGTGTGCTTTAATGACTGTGATATCTTTTCTGTTGATTTTTGTGTGATAGTGCAGTTTCGCATTTCCAACATGGCGGAGATGTAAACAATGCAGGTATGTTTTATACCCGTGACACACTTTTAAACTTCAGACACTCTGCAGACACCAGCGCTCACCCCATTTCATTTATTTCCACCAGACATTTTATCAGCAAGTTTCAAGAAACAATCAAGTAAACACAACCAGAAAGACAGCAAATCAAGCAAGCAGAAGAGAGGACAGAGAGGGGGGGTGAGAAACAGACTGAAAAAGAACGGTACTTACACTCCCCTCCCGTCAATCGTTTTTAGCCACGTCCGATCGATCAGACCAGTTTCACAGAACAATAATTTTGATGAACTGCAAGCAAGCGTACGTCATTTAAACGAATTTAGCAATGCGAATGTGCTGTGTTTTTCTGAAACCTGGCTGAGCGAAGAAATAACAGATAACATTTTAGCTTTGGACGGATTTGGTGTGGCACTGAAAATGGGACAGAGACAAGTGCGTGACACAGAAATCAGGGGGGGGGGGGGGGGGGGGGGGGGGGGAGTGGTGTGTATGTACGTGAGCGAGAAGTGGTGTAACAGTGAGAACGTTAAAGTGCGTCGTCAAGTGTGTACGCGTGACGTTGAACTTTTAGCAGTGTCACTGCGACCGAAATACCTGCCAGGCGAGTTTGGACAGCTCTTCATGACTGTTGTGTACGTGCCACCATCCGCAAATACTGCACGCGCAGCCGCAGAAATCACGGACTCTGTTCACGCTCTGCAGGCCATGTCACCCGACGCACCGTGCTTTATCCTCGGAGATTTTAATGACTGTGACCTCAATTCAAACCTGCCTTCTTTTAAACAGTATGTGTCATGTTTTACAAGAAAGGATAAAATACTTGATTTATGCTACTGTAATATACCATCTGCATACAAGTGTGTTCAGCTCCCCCCTGTTGGTCAGTCTGATCACAATGCCATTCATCTCTTGCCAGCTTACAGACCAAAAGTGAAAACACAACCTATCACTAAAAAGCAAGTGCAGTGTTGGACACAAGAAAGTGTTGATGAATTACAGGCTTGTTTTGAATGTATAGATTGGAATTTATTTTTGAATTCTAGCTTTGACATTAACGAAGCCACTGATGTTATTTCCAGCTACATTTCTTTCTGTGAACACATGATTGTACCTACTAAAACTATCAAAATATTTCCCAACAACAAACCTTGGGTTACAAAATCTCTGAAAGTAACTCTAAATGAGAAAAAAATAGCTTTTCAATCAGGCAATAAAAGTTATCGTAAGGTTGTACAAAAGAAACTGCAAACAGAGATTGAAGAATCAAAGAGAGCTTATAAGAGAAAAGTCGAAAACATGTTCCAGAATGGAAATATGCGAGATGCATGGAAAGGAATAAAGGTTTTATCAGGTTCAGGAAAATGTTCAAACCAAAATATTAGTAACAAAAAAAAAACAGCAACTTTCATTGTTTTAAAGACGCAGAAATCTGGACGCTATTTGGCCCTGATTTCTTCTCCAGATATAGACACACCAATGAATTTTTTGGAAGGACACTTTCGAGATATATCAAATGTTTAGACATAAAATTGAACCTAAAACATCAGAGGAACTTCTAGCGGAACCAATATTCTATAATAAGAATATGAAAATTGGCGGGAAACATATATATATAAAAGAACTTGCAACTAAAGGAATATTCTGTATTGGTGATTTGATTGATAACTATGGTAAGGCAGTTTCATACCAAGACTTCTGCTCAAAGTACGACATCGCGTTAAACCCACTAACATATCTAAGTTGCATGACCTCCATTAAGAAATACGCTGAAAGGACCAGTATAAAAATTGAAGATTGTAAAAGAGACAGTGACCTAAGTCAATACATATGTTAATACAAAATGTAAGGGGTTCAAGAAAATTCTACGACGTGCTTATAGAAGATAGAAAAAGACCACTCTGTTGCAATAAATGGGAAACTATTTTTGAAACAGAGATAGATTGGAAAAGTTGTTTTGAAAAAATCGCCAAAATTAACGAGATAAAACTCAGATGGTTTCAGGTTAGAGTCCTCCACCGTATACTGGCGACAAATGTAGTTTTGAGAGAAATGGGAGTAGTACAAAGCAACAGCTGTAGTTTGTGCTTGAGAGAAAAAGACAGTATAAGCACGGTCTGTGGGAATGCGTTCACACACACAAAACTTCTGGAAAGAGTTTCAAAACCATTTCAAAGCACATTGTCCCAATATAGATAAAGCAGATTTAAACGAACGCATCATCATTCTTGGTATTGATCAAAACTTTAAAAGTGACCATGTTTTTGATTATATTTTGTTGTGCGCAAAATTTCATGTATATCAATGCAGACTGACAAAAAAATAATTCCTACACTTAACTCATTCCGGAACAAGATGAAAATGAGATATAAGATAGAACTTTTTAACCATAAACGGTTAATGAAATCTGATCAATACGAAACTGACTGGGCATGCTATAAATCCATAACAGAAATTTGAGTAAAGATCACCATATATTGTTAATAAAAGCTGTGTTTCACATACCCAGTCACTACCTCTTAATCCATATTTCCACTATTCTCATTATGATACCTGCCCTAGACCTCATCATAGTTATATTTTCGGATTCATATATTGAGTCACCCAGAAAGTATAACTTAATATGAAACAAACAAGCAACGAGTAGAATCGGACATAGTTGGGTTGGAGAACGAGAGTGAGAGAGAGAGGAAGTGAGGAGTGAGCATGAGAGATGGAATAAGAAAATGGAGGGGGAGGAGGGGAGGGATGGGTTGTAGAAGAAGGATGAATAAGACAAAAAAGATACGATCATGAAACTATCAGGCTACTTCAAGAAATTTAATTTGCAACATAGCACGTCTCTGCTTCAAATTCTACTTCTGGTGATAAACATTTTCTTATTAAAAATAAGTGGTTCCGCCGAGATCATATCCTAAATTCCTATAATCCTTTAGTAGCATGTATGTATGTTGTATTGTCATTCCTTGTTTATATTGTAAACATGCGGTACACTGTTAAGTTTATCGGAACATGTGTGTTTAGTAGAAAATGTGTATATAGTAGAAATATTGAAAACATGTATGGGATATGCATGTAGAAACCAACCTACTACTCGATGGATTGTATAATCGTAAAAAAGAATTTTAAAAAAAAAAAAAGCAACAAGTTGAAATTGAAAAAAAAAAAAAAAAAAAAAAAAAAAAAAAGATTTGATTCAAATATTCATCATCATGTCTCTAAATTAAGTGCATTACAATGTTGTGTTCTCTCTCTACAAACAACATTTTTGGAAATGAAATTGCAGAGAACATCAATGAAAGGCGGGAAGAGAGGTGGGGAGGGGGGGGAGGGGAGGGGGGGGTGGTGGGGGTGGGGATGAAATGAGGAGGAGAGGTTGAACGTCTTCTTTTTTTTTTCATAGCTTTCAACGCCTTAACCTTTCCCTTTCTCCTCATTAAAAGTTTTCTAACAAAAACAAAAAAAACAAAAAAAAAAAAAAAAAAAACTTTGTACAATGGAGGGTGAACATGTTTATAGAAAGTGAAATGTTACAGAGAGCAAATATGTCAATAGAAACTGAAGTATTTATAGACAGTATACATGTTCATTGAGGACATGTCAAGAAAACGGATATTTTCATAGTAACTTAAAATGTGAATAGAGCATGAACATGTTCATAGAAAGTGAAATGTTAACAGAGAGCGAATATGTCAATAGAAAGTAAAGTATTTATTCACAGTAAACATGTTCATTGTGGAAATGTGAATAGATCATGAACATGTTCATATAGAATGGAAATCTTGACACAGAAGGGAGATGTTCATGGAAACAAAATGCTCAGAGAATGAACACGCTCATAAAAAAAAAAAAAAAAAAAAAAAAAAAAAAAAAAAAAAAAAAAAAAACAGCAACAGAACAGAAGCAATTTGCAGAAAAGCTGAACGATTTTTACTGTACATTTGATGATAAAGATTTTAGTAAAGAATTAAAGGAAGTGAAGAAGAACTCCAAAGCAATGTTAAAAACGATGTTGATGGAAGTGATTCTGTTGTGATTGAGGAAAATGATGTTCAGTCTTTTTTCAAACATTCAAATGTGATAAAGGCAATGGGCCCTGATAATATCAGTGGAAAATTGTTGGTGTGTGCTTCTCAGCTCTCCTATGTTTGCAGTCGTTTGTTTACCTGGTCACTTAGAGAATGTATAATTCCTGTTCTATGGAAAAATGCCACTGTATGCCCTGTTCCCAAAAAACGCAACCCAAGCTGTTTAAATGATTACCGACCAGTTGCCCTCACATCTGTTGCAATGAAATGTCTTGAAAGAATTGTCCTCTGTTCTGTTTTAAAAGATACTGCACAGTACCAAGACCCGTTTCAGTTCGCATACCAACAGAACAGATCAACAGATGATGCCACACTCACACTTCTCCATCATGCGTTTTCACACCTCGAAAAACCTGCCTCCTTTGTACGCATTCTCTTTATTGATTTCTCATCTGCATTCAACACCATACAACCACATCTGATGGCAAAGAAACTCATTAACATAAATGTGTAACAAGCTCATTCTTTGGATAATTGATTTTCTTACACAGAGGACACAGTCTGTTCGATATCAAAATGTTGTTTCGTCTTCCAGAGTCATTTCAACTGGCGCGCCCCAGGGTACTGTTTTATCACCAGTGCTTTTTACTCTGTACACAAATGATTTGTTCAGGAAGTGATTCAACTTTGTACATTAAAATATTCAGATGACTCAGCATTTGTGGATCTTTCCGACTCTGATTCTGTTTACTTCAAGGAGGTTCAAAGATTTGTTGACTGGTGTGATCATAACTATCTTGATCTGAATGTAACAAAAACGAAAGAAATGTTGATTGATTGATTTTAGAAAGAATCCAAAAGCTGTACCACCACTTTTTATCAAAGGTGCTGAAGTAGAACGTGTTGAATCATACACATATTTAGGAACTTTTATAGATAATAAAGCTGAATTTTAAATCCCATGTTGAGTATGTCCACAAAAAATGTCAAACCAGATTATATTGTCTTCGCAGGCTGCGATCATTTCATGTGAATACTGACATTCTTCGGACATTTTATTCATGCTTCTTGGAATCTTTTTAACTTTCTCATTTATGTGTTGGTATGGTGGGGTTGACTGTGAAGGGTAGAAATGTGCTTGAAAAAGTGGTGAACGTGGGAGGAAAAATCGTTGGTGAGAGACAAAAAAGTCTGAGTGAGCTGTTGTTTGTAAAGCGAAGAAGATTGCGTGTGACCAGACCCACGTTCTTGCAAATTACTATGACCTTCTTCAGTCAGGACGAAGATATCGATCGGTTAAATGCAGAAGTGTCAGATTTAAACAAAATTTTACTCCCCTGTCCATTGATTTTATGAACCGAGGAGATGTTTAATTGAAATCCAAACTCCTTTATATGAATGTATGTCATATGTGAGAAAATGGGTAATGTGACAAAATTATTGTTTATTTGCTGTGAATGTGTGCGACCACAAATTAATTTCTCAAATTGAGATAATAAGTTTACTTGGCTTGACTTGACTTGACATGAAAAGATAGAAGGCATTATAGTTGGGATGAAAGCAAAACAGGTACAGGAAGGGGACGAGTTGAAATATTTATATATCTTGGAGGGGGGGGGGGGGGGGATCTCGGTAATGTTTAATGAATTGATAGAGATAGGTATAACAAAAATTAAAATTAAAAATGATATCAAGCCTCTCTTAATAGAAAGAAATAAAAACAATTAGTTTAAACACACACAAAAATGTAGATTTAAAGAGGCTGATAGTGGCATTCAGATTTGACTTTTATTGATAAATAGACCTTATCTAAAAAAAAAAAAAAAAAAAGAAAGAAAAGAAAAAGGAAAGAAAGAAGAAGAAGAAGAAGAAGAAAGCAACTCTGTAGAGGTTTCAGTTACGACTGAGGAATTCTTAGCGGCCTTTGAAAATGAATAATGATAAGAGCCAAGGACCTGATGAATATGCAGCAGGATGTTATGCGTTCTGTTGGTCTGATATCGGATTTTTTTTTTTTTTACTTCGCTGTATGGATGAAAGCTTCCAAACAAAGCACTTTTCTTCTTGCATAAAACAAAAATGGATCTGTGTAGACTGCACTAGTGTGTTGAGTTCTGAAGCAAGCATTGAGAAGGTTGTATTCAGCCTCTGTTCATGAAGACGTTGCAGATAAAGACAGCCTTGGTGTGTGAAACATGTTTTTTCCATCAAATGGAACACTTTGAACACTCTGAGCTGACAGCTGTGTGTGTGTCAATAGTGGGTCATGACCACCTGACTTGACAGTGCCAGTTTAGATGAAATTGGTAAATATCACGTGCTGTCGTCAAACTATAGCAAGTTGGCTGCCCAATCCTGTGTGTATGAATTTCAGTGAAGTAGAACGCGTACAGATTGCATATCGGGGGGGGGGGGGGGGGGGGGGGGGATGCGTCAGGATGCACACGAGTTTTGTAAATAACAGAAAAATTAACTGCTCTCTCTCTCTCTCTCTCTCTCTCTCTCTCTCTCTCTCTCTCTCTCTCTCTCTCCTATATATATGCATGCATCTGGATCAGACATTGACATCCTTGTGTTATTATAGTAAATCCCATTAAGAAAAAAGACATTGATGATTTTACTTCATTATCTTGTCTACTTTTGTACATATTGTACTCTGCAACACTAGCCTGAAACAACCCCAGCATGGTGACTGACTGTCAAGTGAATGGTGTCAAAGGCTCAAATGATTTTTACAAATTGATATTTTTTCCTGTCGGCCCACGATAAAGTGATAATTCCTGTCTCTGTCTCTCTGTGATCCACACCAGCCTACTGTTGACTGATGTAAATTGACAACAGTAGGCTGATCACGGGCCAACAGCTCTCTTCTGATTCCCCGACTGCCGGTCATGGGTCCAGGGAGAATAAAATGTGCAAAAAGATGCAACCGCCATAATTACAACACAAGAACAGAAACAAGGTTTGCATAACTAGTCCTCCATCAAATCTTGGTCATTTTCTTTCTCCTTGTTTTGCACACAAACATTACATAATCAATTAAATAACTAATAAATTGATCCTTTGATTGATCCATCTGTCCATCCATTAACAACCAGCTAAACAATGAGTGAACAAATGAGTCAATCAATCAATCCATCAAAAATTTAATCGTCAATCCGTCTATTATTCAATCTATCAATCAATCAATTAATCGATCAATCAATCGGTCAAACGGTCGATCGGTCGAACGATTGACTGACTGACTGACCGATCAATCGATTCATTCATTCATTCATTCATTCATTCATTTATTCATTTGTGCAAAACATTAAAGAAAAGTGATTTTTA